>SNQN01001401.1:82905-96718 GCA_008642245.1 Bassia scoparia
CAATTATAGCATGAATAGTCAATTGATCTGCTCAGAGTATGCTCATATGATATGATATCAATGTGGTTGTAATGAGCAGGATTCATATGACGTAAAGAAGCCATAGTCAGCTACTTTATGATATAAAAACGCTCCTTTTTCCAAAACTATAATATTCAAGCAAAAACTAAAAAAATAACGATATTGCTAACGGGCGCCCTCAGGCGTTAGATAAGAACTAAATACATTCCTAAAATGTATAATTTTGGAATGCATGCCTAAAGCACACGTCATTCGGTGTAATTAATGGTTATATTCATTTAATATTTCCACTTTTAGTTCTCTTATCTAACGCCCTTGGGCGCTTGTTAGCTTTTGCCAAAAAATAATTTTTTTTGCAAGTGTAACTATGGCAAAATAAACCAACTAAACCACCTTGAAGCCAACACTAAAGTTCCATAACTACCTTCTAGCCAACTTAACTTGTGCTTATGCCCTATGTGAGGAGTGAGAATTACTTCATGCCTTAACACCCAAGTTGTATGTAAACTTTCCCTTTGCGCCTAACACAAGCTTGCTAAGCCTTTCATCATATCTTCAATAAGTTGCCTAAGAAAGGAGATTAAAACATGCAAAACAAAACACTCCATATCCTCCCTTGATTAGGCTTGTCACTATCACCAAATCTTCAATAAACACCCTAAGTAAGGAGATTAAAACAAGCAAAACCAAACACTTCACATCCTCCCCCTCTGATTAGAGCATAGATCTCCATAGCCGATAAGGATGTTTTTTAAGGGTCATGATATAGAAATTAGGAAGACAAAGGCATCCATGTAAATGTTTGAAGAAAAAACAGCGTAAAAAAATTGCATGGATAGGATTGCAAAACGATTTGGTGAGAAGAAATTCTTGTGGTTACAGGCATATGGAGATCTATGCTCTAATCGAGGGGGGAGGATGTGAAGTGCTTTGGTTTTGCTTGTTTTAATCTCCTTACTTAGGGTGTTTATTGAAGATTTGGTGATAGTGACAAGCCTAATCAAGGGGAGGATATGGAGTGTTTTGGTTTTGCATGTTTTAATCTCCTTTCTTAGGCAACTTATTGAAGATATGATGAAAGGCTTAGCAAGCTTGTGTTAGGCGCAAAGGGAARGTTTTACATACAACTTGGGTGTTAAGGCATGAAGGTAATTCTCACTCCTCACCATAGGGCATAAGCACAAGTTAAGTTGGCTAGAAGGTAGTTATGGAACTTTAGTGGTTGGCTTCAAGGTGGTTTAGTTGGTTTATTTTGCCATAGTTACACTTGCAAAAAAAWTTTATTTTTTGGCAAAAGCTAACAAGCGCCCCAAGGGCGTTAGATAAGAGAACTAAAAGTGGAAATATTAAATGAATATAACCATTAATTACACCGAATGACGTGTGCTTTAGGCATGCATTCCAAAATTTATACCATTTTAGGAAATGTATTTAGTTCTTATCTAACGCCTGAGGGCGCCCGTTAGCAATATCGTTATTTTTTTTAGTTTTTGCTTGAATATTATAGTTGTTGGAAAAAGGAGCGTTTTTATATCATAATTAGTAGCTGACTATGGCTTCTTTACGTCCATATGAATCCTGCCTCATTACAACCACATTGATTATCATATCATATGAGCATACTCTGAGCAGATCAATTGACTATTCATGCTAATAATTGTGTTTAAGTGYCCAGGCTGGAATTTAGAGGGTTTAACCTAAGGTGGAGTGGAATGTCATTTTGGTACACTTAGGGAGGCAAGCAGTGATAAAGTATTTTGAACAATTTGAATCTTTACCTGACTTTGACCCTGCTTCTTGCATTCTGGCTTTGCTGAACTTCTAATATGGTTTTCGGATCAGATTGTGGAAAAATATTCTTCTGCATGTTCTGTGGCACTTTCACTTGCTTTACAACTCGAAGCCCTACCCTGACCCTGTAGTTATAGATGTTTGATGTGTATTTCACTTTCTATGATCTTACTGATTAAAGACAGATTTTCTTGTTCAGTTTGCCTCAGGTTCTTAAGCGCTACCAAGAGTCCGCTGCAGCAGAAGGGACAACTTCAATTAATGTTGATGAAACAGAGGTAGAATAGATCTCATATTTTCTTAAATGCTAAGTTGTTATGAATGAATGTTAAAGACTCCTCTAAAAATAATATTGTACTATATCATTAAAGATATGTGTGAAAATTTACCATTAGGAGCTTTCAAAGAGTTTCTAATGGTCCACTACCCTGACTGGTGCGCTTGGTAAGAGATTAAGACAAACTTGCAATGAGAAAATCTGAAGTCGAATTTGACGTGATTGCTATTTCTTATGCTGCTGCTCAAGCCAACAACTTGATAAAAATACTTGCTCTCGAATCCCGGAATAGTCTTCCAGCTTCTGTCAATTAGTAGGTGTCTGAATTTTTGGGCCTCCCGAGTTCCTGCCATCAGAGGGAATCATTTTTTGTCAGTTGGGGTCCTTATTGCTGAGATCGTTGTTCTTTATATGGTTCTGTTTCAAATCTAGATGAGAGACTTGTGATGAGACATTTAGATACAGAACTTGCAATTGTTTTTCTTCCAGCAGTGGTTACTTGATTTCTGAGCTAGTTTTTGTAGTCCTTCCCTTTTTCTGATCGCCAAGTTCTTGGTATTTAGTATCACTCGTATCCTAGGGTTGGAGTGGATTTCTACTTCAACATTTTCTGTCTTGCCACTGTTTCATATTCCTGTCCCCTTTTCTTCTTACAGTTGTTTTTTACCTATGACAGCAGAGTTCTCGTTCTACCTGTACGGATATCCAAACTTGTGGTGATCTAGTAAAAACAGTTGAAAGGCAAGTTCTCAAACCTCATATGCTTCTGAAGATCACTCTTCTACATTTCAGAATTTTCAATTATCTTGCAGATATCTAGGAGGCTCAGAGGTGGATAATCTTAGTCTGGAAGACTTCATGCTGCTGGAGAAGCAGCTAGCTGATGCTCTTGTACAGACCAGAACAAGAAAGGTTTTCCTCGACCCTTATTGTCTTGATTCTCTCCCCTTTATAGAGCTTAACACTTCATTTAGTGAACTCAGACATGGTTAGTTTGGGAACGGAGGCTTTTCATGTATAAAGGAGTTTCATAATATGATATCTCACATCAACCTTATTTGACAAGTAAATTGATTCTCTCCCCTTTATAGAGCTTAACAGTATATTTAGTACATTTTGTGCATGGCATCATATAGATTCTTTGGAGAAAATACTCTGGTTATGTGTATCCTTTTCAATCTTCATTTTATTTTTTGGAAAATGAAAATTTAGTATTTAACATAGAAGTCCTCAGACCACTTTTTCAGGTTTGCTAAATTCTAAAGCAATTTGTTGTTCCCATTTGTGCTGTAGCTCTATGCATATTTGATATATACATGATATCTCTATCCATTTCTCTTTTTTGCTGCATCTATCTTTGCTGTTTCAGGGTAATCCTCATCTCCTCCTTCCTAAACTCCTGAGGATGAAAAGGGGGGGAGGAGCCAAAGAGGGGCCRTGGAACCTTATGCCAGCAAAGTTTAAACCAGACACCAAGCAGTTCTTTTTCATATGATCATACTTAAGAGTTCTTAACAAAATAATCTAATACCAATAGTTTGCAATACATTGTCTGCTACTCTGCTGTAAATTTGTTTAGCACTTTAGCTTGTTCATCTTCAAGTTCTCTATCGTCAAGCACAATGCTAATACCTTTCTATTGTTCTTACCAGACTCAGCTTATGCTAGAATCTATGGATACATTACGTGAACAGGTACGTCTATTATCTCTTCCTAATTTCAGCATCAATATGAGGGTGTGTAATACTTCAATCAGTTTAACTAAAATTGTCAGCTTGTCATGTCAGTAATCAACTGATTCCCACTTTACAAACTAACTTGCTTATCGGAAAGCTGAAGCCCCTCCACCAGGAAAATGTTGCAGATACACCTTTAACTGTGATGGTCTTTGCCAAAATTGCATAGYGCCACAGCAAAGAAGTAGAGAACATCACAAAACTTATCTTTGGATTCTTTGCCAACTAACTAGGTTTTCATATAATCATATGGATTCTCTTGACTCTGACGCCCTGGAATAAGTTATAGACCAAAAAATGGTGTATGTTGTCATTGCTTCTCAATTAAGGTAAATGGGTAGGTCTTTTTACATTCTTAGGCAATGGACAAATGGAATTGAAAATTTCATTCAATAACTCCCATGGTTTGAGATAGTCCTGTCCCCAATCAATTTTGGTACCTGTCTTTTAACAATGATATCCATCAAGTTTTGTTGAGCGTTTTTCTTTCTGACTTCAACATAGAGGTTTCTTGTTTTTTCACCCTCAATTATGCAGTGAAATAATACTGGCTATAGAAATGATATCCATTTCTAAGGAGAGGGAGTTTTGCATACCTACTTTAATTTTCTAGAGAGGGTTGTGGATGAGTTAGGATCCTCTCCATTTCTTAGAGAAAATGGAGAGTCCATTTCCTTAATCAATGGTTGGAGATGGATTAAGGGGGAAAATAGGGAGATTTTGGAATTTTTATATTTATGATAGATGCATTTCCCACTCTTGATTTAAGGAAATGGACTCTTCATTTCCTCTAAGAAATGGAGAGGATCTTAATTCGTTGTGGATAGTTTTTGTTTTTCTTATCAAACTTGATGCCATGCTAAGATGTTYTGAACCTCTATAGCAGAAGCTGATTCTTCAGAATTCAGATACAAGACATACAACCCTGAAAAATGGTAGCAAGGTCTCAGTTAAGAACTAAACTATCTTATTGTGGGTGTTTTTCTGCTGATTTTGTCAATGAGACATTTGTCAAAATGCCTGGTCCAACCAAACTCTTTCGGGTAGGATCTAGTTTTCTATCAAATGAGAACTGAAAATTGACAACCCAGGACGTGGTAGGTTCATTGATCTGAAATACGAGTTTGCTGATTATATGGTAGAGGAACTGAACTCTTATGCAAAATCTGTGGACTGGTGCCCTTACTTTGTTTAAAGTTTATTGCTTATTTTGTTCACCATATTCCAAACTGGTTAGATGAAACTATCTCTAGATTTTTGGTGTGAAATTGTCCTGAATCCATAGAATATGTTAGTTAAGAATGATGAAAGGGAGTCATAAAACGGCATTCCTATGCAATTGGTCCCTTCAGTTATGTGTTGTGTTTATCTGGTTACTGTCAAAGCTTTTAGCCTACCACATGTTAAAATCTCTTAGCCATAGCTAATTTGAGCTTTTCTTGCATGAAGAAAGAATGCTAGAGTTCAGTATGTTTTGCTTCCATTTTCACTTCTGACTTCTTTTTTTGTCCTGAATTCGACAATCTCTATTTCGACAGGAGCAGACACTAATAAAAGAGAATGAGAAGCTGAAGGATGAGGTAGGCATCAATCAAAAAGACCCTGCCCTAAGAATSGTAAAGCCGATTACTTATGTTGATTGTGTGAGTTGCAGGTTGGAAAATTGTCGAACAATAACAAGAATACCAACAGCTCAGACTCAGGCTTAAATGGCATTATGGAGCTGGATACTCAAGTTCAATGTCCCAAGCCAAAGATAACACTTCCTCTTCTATGGTAACGAGCCTACGCCGATTAAAGCTACAAGGCTAAGCATTTAGCATTATTTTTTGGTTGCGCATTGATGGTGCTTATTGAGCTCTACAGATGTGTGATCAAAGCTCCTTTATCTCCTGATATATACCCACCCTATTTAGTCTATTTGACTCCTATTTTACCAATATGATTGTCCTCTATTTATGTATCTAATTATTGAAAGTTATCAGATGTATAACTAGTCAACTAATATTCAACCCCAATGTAATAAGCTAGTCCATATAATAAAGCAACACTGCATATATTGTGAGGGTTAATGTATAATRTTGTTGCCACATTGATCAGGAGATTCTTGTGCAGTCTGCTATAAGCAGCAAAGTGGCCGAAGTCTCCTATTAAGTAGGGAATTTGTGTTTAAGGCATCATCTTTGGTTGATATACTTGGACTAATGCTAATTTTTTATGCCTTACCAATCAAATTCAAGTTGCTTCTATTAATCAAAGGACGACGAGTCTATCAGTACATATGAAGAGACTCACATCACGGCCATGATTCGTGTTGGTTCGACTCGAAACAGGATGATTCTAGCTAGGTGGTGGAAATTGAAAATCAGCATTTCCATCCCCTGTTTGTTAACATGTCTTAAAACATAATTAAAAATTAAACCTGCTAACCTTGTTATAATCATAATTAGACAAATTGGGCCATATGCAAGTGAAAAGGCCAAAACTAACTGCTAAAGGACTTCATAATTTTAAAAAAAAAAAACGGAAAAAAAATATATATACTGGAATAAAGGTAACAGTACGTGGCAAAAGATTCATATTCTGATTAATTTGCATTTTACACGTAAAAAATCAAATAGCTTCTACTAAACACATTAAAAGAGACAATTTAGAATTTATACTTACAGTTAATAGAAGAGTCAATTGTGGCTCATAAAAAAGTTGATATACCTTTAACTTGTAACTTTGAATCTTCTCATGTGTCATTATTTCGTTTGAATTTTCGTTTTTACAGACGCCATACTTCTTTCGTTTTCAAAAAAAATTGCTCCATTTACCTTTTAATCAACACGAATTCATCTATCAATCAATAATCAATATAATTCGAATCCAATACAACTCGAATCCAATACAACTCAAAAAATAACATAYAGAGTATTATAATTTTCACAACCTCGCTCATTCTCAATAAATTATACTTGCCAAACAATAGTCAATAATATATGATTCAGCAATGTACATAAAACATAAAATTAAAAAAAAAATAAAAAATAAAAACCGCAAATAAAACACATTAATTTATCAGAATATGAATTTCCAATAACATCACTCATTTACTATGCATGTAAATAAATATACATGATTTTTTTTCATGCTTCAAAAATACAATAACTGAAAGATTGAAAAGCCAAGAGAACGAAGACTCACTTGATTCAGGAATATGCCATCAATCAGCAAACGCATTGTTGTAGAAGATTGAATAATTGGTGCAATTTCTGATATATTTTTGTATGTTATAAATATAAAATATAGTTGCATAAAATATCCTAGAGAATTCTTGAAGGTGCCAAAAAATGTGATGCGGAAACCTAAAAAAGTGCAAAAGGGAAAACAAGTGTCGCAAATTTGATATGATACTGGATTAATTGGTACCATGTTTTTTTGGAAATTGAATGAAAATGGCAAAAGTGGTTTTTTTTTTTTGGGAAACAGAAAAGAAAACAAATAGTTTGAAATACGGTGAGGAGTGAGGAATAACAGAGACGGAAATAGGTGTTGTGTTGTCGCGTATGCGATAATGGGCGTACAATGAATTTGGATTGCGCCATTTGTGTTGCTTGAGATTATTTCTTTCCTTAATTATTTTAAAAAATATTAATTAACGCACTAAATGAATGTTGTGACGTAAGCAAGGTGAGGTAAGCAACAGAAAAGGTGACTTCATGAACTTCGCTGAACTGGACTCCACTAATAGACCAATAGGCCCACTTTCTTCATTGGGCTGATCCTCTTGCATTCAAATTCGACCGACACCGCCGCAACAAATTCAACCCAACACTGCGGCAAATAATTCGACCAAAACCAATGCAAATTTCACCAACAACACTTTCGAATTCTTTCAACCATCAACAATTTCGAATTCATATATTCAACCGCCGTTACAGATCAAAAATATTCAGTTGACTTTTGTTGACTAGAGTTGGTCAATGCACATCATTTCCTTATCAATTTCAAACTGGCAATAAAACACAAGCGTCGAAATGGGAATGACCTATTGTAAACAGCCCAAAGGAGAGGCCCACTTGGAGGGAAAGGAAAGGCATTCGAATGAAAAGAGAGTAAAACAACTGTTGTCGTGGAGATAACCGCCAAACTGTCATCCCACGATTTTCGTCCTTTAGCGTCTGTAAATAGAGGATCGGAGGCAGAGCAAACAACAACACATCAAACATCAACTTATCTCTTTCTTAGCATTTACCGATTTCCTTAACCACACTTGACTTAGTAGCCAAGTATAGTTAAGCATAAATTAGCATTAGCATAGTGTAGTCTATAAATCATGTATCATAAGTTTGGTACTTTTATTTCTGATTGTATGAACATGGAGATAATCATCCTTCTTTGTAAAGCAATTGTAGTATGACTCTATCATTGCTACCTTAATGGAAGGCTTTGGTATCTTTTATCAGTCTTGTTTGTCCTAATCTCCARTTTCATTCCTCAGTCCACACTAGGCTTAATTTTCAACGTTCAATACCTTTTTTAGCCATTGTCTACGTCCCTAGGAGCCTTTTTACGTTAATGAGATTTCCATTATAACCGGTAATCATAGGGATAGCCCCCTACTGTACCAAAAATTTATTGGACAGTTAACTTGTTGATAAAGTGCAAAATCACCTCAACAACCACCACTGCCATTCATCCAAAAAAATGAATTCTAATTCCAAATCTACAAGTTCGTGTGAGTGGCGAAGGAAGTTTGTGAGGTTATGAAGGGTTTTAATTTGTGTGATGGCAACGGGTATTGGTCCCGCATTGGATCCGCAAATCCATATCCGTTTTGCATATATGGATCCAAAAAATTGGACCCGTCGAAAACTGGTCGGATATAGATCCTGTGCAAAGAAACGGATCTGGATTCGAGTATGGCAATTGGATCCAGATCTGTTTACCCTTTTTTTAAATTGATGATACTTTTTTATTTTACTACTCCGTAATAATTTAGTGGCTAAGTAGAAGAGTTTAATTTAGGAACCTAACTACCCATTTCCATCGTCTACTACATATAAAAATAAATCCAACAAGAAAGTGATAGTTCTTTGTAAATTAATGTCGTTATTTTCTGTCACTTTTACTTTAAAGTGTGACATGCCAAGTAACATGTTATATTATCGTTTTTATATCATCGATAATAATATTCAAATTCTATTTAGTTTATTCTATGATTTAATTTGATGAACTATCCTATATTCTTTTGGTTACTTAAACTATTAATTATTTTTAGCAAATTAGGCAAAAAGATACAAACCATATTAGGATCCGTTTTGGACCCATTTTAAATTTGTATATGTAGAATCCGTCGGATATGGATACGGATCCTTAAAAAAATATCCTACRAATGCGGATCGGGTATGGATCCTCAACTCAAAAGCGGGTCTGGATCAAAATCCAGTAAAAACCGGTCCAGATCCTACCCACTGCCATCACTATTTGTGGTGAGGGAGTTCGTGGTGGTAGTGAGGGAGTTTTTGGGTTTGTAGGGTAGAAAAAAGTTGTAAGAGAAAGAGAGAAGAGTGGAATGTAGGAGATGGAGTGATTTCAATGGAGGTTGAGGTGGTGTTAGGCTTCTCAATGGGGCGGATGTTGTCTTTCTCTTCCTCATCCCCACCTCATTTTTCTCCCCCCATCCCCATGGCGGGTCCGAAAACTTTCCCCATCTCTGCTCCACTAAATAAATGGATAAAATCATYCYCGCCTCACCACCCACTTGGATAAAATTGGAGAGGTGGGTATTAAGGTGATTAGTGAAAGTAGATGAAAAATTGTGGTGGCAACGAGAGGGAGAGGGAGAAGAATAAAGGGGTGGCGATGGTGGCTGTTTCAGGCGGTGTTGCTGCTATGTGCTTTGGGTGAGAGGAGGAGGGAGAAAAAAAAGAAAGAGAGCTAACAGCTAGTTAACAGTTTTTAAGACATAGTGTTATTGTAGCAATTAAGATGCAAAAATAATGGTACATTTTGAATTTTWAAAAAAATAGGGGTACCAAATGGAATTTCCCTTCATTATTTATGCTCATAATCCTCATATGAAAACAAATTCCATGAGTTGCCCCACAAGGAAACAACGTGAAACACGAGTATGCGACTTTCTGCTCTTTGCGTCAACAGTTTCTAGAATTCGGGTCATATGTTCTTAAATTTCATCTCAGTAGTCATATGTTCAAGACCTTGTATATACATTAAAAAAATATTAACTAATGAAAATGTTATGGTTTGATGGTTTGGTTCTTACTTCTTACATTTCATCTCAAAGGTCATATGTTCAAGACTTTGTATATACATAATGTTTACCCCTCTGTTTTTATATAGTTGTTTCATTTCTATTTTGGGTTGTTTTTCAAATAGTTATTTCAAACCATTTAATACTTTTTTTTTACATATTTTATTTATTTTAACATTGATGAATTACTCTTTCCTAAATTCAACATTCATTACATGTTCCTAAATTGAAAATTCATTGCATTTCCCAAAATATTTCACTCACAATTTATTCTTTTATCTAATTTAATCGACTATTTATAGCTAATTTACCAACTCCTTTTCCTAACTTACTTAACTCTTAAAAATCGTGTCAAAATGTTATGTAATCTTAATATTATATACGAAGTATGTTTTAATATATTGCTGACTAATGAAAATTTAATAATTTTTTCTGTTTAGAAGGTTACAAGAGCGAGAATGAAAATCGATCTCATGATCTTCTAGAACCGATGTAAGTTTTAACCACTTGATTTATCCTCACTATCAAAGAATTTAATATAAATGTTGGTTATTTTTTCGAAATTCGTTGAATTTTCGACAACATTCAACAAGTCTCTCGTATGCATACCCTTAAACAACTTTTCACGAGTATCAATCAACATACTCCCGATGCCAATTAGAGTTGATACATTATTAACTCAAAATATTTCCAAAGTCAGGAAGTATTGTTTATTGACAACCCAAATTAATTAAATMAATTATTACACAACAACTTTTCAAATCAGCAGTCAAATCCTCTGAACAAAAAAGTAATAATTTAACAACAAACTCTAAATTTTGTTTGTCAATTCAAACAAGGCCATTATATRCATGTCACATGATGATTTTTCTCTTTCAAAAAAATCGGGTAACTCTTTCAAAACAAATTTCATTTTAATGGTTTAAATAAACKCACCACGTGTTACGTCCTTTAGTATTGACTTGACATGTCACGTGTTGCCTCCTCTCTAGTCCTATTCTCTCCTTTTCTTTTCAAAAAAACATTAACCAAAACTTGAACCTACTATCACTTAAGTATATACTAGTCTTTATATGCACGCGATGCGTGCGATAATTTTTTCATCCGTAGAATTTTAATAACAAAGCAGTGCAACAATTTAATATACCGATAATCTTAGAGAGTATTTTATAATAGAGAAAAAATAGAATAATTCATATAGCAATATATTGTTAACTTTTTATTGTGTTTGATACGTGATGCAGAACTATTAAGTTTATTGATGGTTATATGATGTTCAATATACACAAAATTAGACTTCTAATTTAGTTATTAAGTTAGTGGTAGCAATTGTGGTGTCTAGTTAATAACAATACTTTTTTGGTTGGGAACCATTTCAAATACTTATAGCTATTTTCCTAATTATGGAAAATCAAAATAAATGGCAAATAATTTAAATTTGAAACATGTATGAATTGATTAAAACATATTAATGTCAAGTTCTTTAATTTTAAAGAAATTAATTACGGTTGATTTTTATGGCTTGATTTAAAATTGCTTTATAAAAATTGTARTTAGTAAGGGTAAGAGGGTAATTTTAGGGGGACACCGTCACCACCTTTCCCATTCCCTTATATAATAGAGATTAATCTCTATTATCTCTATTATATAAGGAAGGGGGAGGAAGATGGGGGTCCCCCCCTCTTAGACCTTGTTTGTTTGAACCTTTTTTTATAGTACATCAATTCAGTTCAATTTAGCTTAGTTCGGTTCAATTGTCTAACTTAATTTCCTCTCTCATAAAATATTCATTTTAATTCAATTCTGATCGGTTAAGTTCAATTCATTTCAATTCAATTGAGGTCTAGTTCTGTCCAAAGAAATAAAGCCTTAAAAGACACAAGTACCCTTAATGATATAAAAGTCTTAAATACCCTTAATTAAAAAATTTATGAATTTTTAAATTTTTTGTATTTGCAATATTAAGCAATATAAAAAGGTATATGCATTAAAAAAAATATTAATTACATTGACTAATTTATTTCCGCTTGTTGTAGCACGTTTCCGCTTGGCACGCTACAAGATTTCCTCTGCTTCAGGATTGAGAGATGGGTGGAGGCTTCCCGTCTATGCTACTTCAAGAGAGCTGATCTTGGATTGGAACTTGACGTTGGCTTGGCGCTTCAAGTTCCTCTCGACGCCTTAGCACCTGCAAGAAGGAGAATAATCCTTTTCGGATTATCTCCCCTACGATGCCTAAGTAAGTAAAGGAAGGAGGAAAGTAATAAATGCTAATGAATGTAGAGAGAAGTTAGAGAGATAAGTTCTATACTTGCTTAAGTATGAATTTGTGCTCTCAAAATATGTGAAAATTGTGTGGAAAATGGTGCCTCTCAAGGGGTATTTATAGGCTTTTGCCTTACCCCTTGAGGGCTTGGATGTGTGACACTTGTCACCATCCTATGCATCGTTTTACCTGTTTGCTTGCTTGATCTGTTTCCTTTACGGTATTTAACCGGTTTTCGGTAGAATGTATACAGATCATCTGCCACTCAACTCATGACACGTGTCACGTAGTTCTGTGCCATGTTGGTTTTCTACGACCACACAAAACGCGACACGTGGCTTCACGTGCCACATTATTTGCCCCTCAAACGCTGCCAATACGCTTGTATTGGGAGGGTTTGATAGCAATTCTCATATTCGAAACTGGTTACGAGAAACTTCCTCGATTTTTGTACCTATTTCTTCCAATGAGAGCCTCCTCGATTTTCGTGCCTTGCACTGGAAACACCCATTCCTCGATTTTCGTGCACTGTCCTTGACAAATAAACTGGTAGTTTCCAGTCCTGAATTTGTGCCATGATTTGGGTAATTTCCCATTTCTTGGGATTTGAGCCACATTCTGTGGTAAATCTCATTCTCGATTCTCGAGCCATTTTCTAACATCTTGGACTTGGAAAATCCAAACAAAGATTCTATTTTGGGTTTGGAGTCGAATCCACAGCCAAACCCATCAAAGTCTTCGAATTGGGCTTTAAAACCAGGCCCATAGCTTCTGGGCTTTGCTTCCTTTCCCGCTCCTTTCTTGGATTTCAAATTTGAAATCCAAGCCACTAACCTAATTTTTTCTATAAAATAGGGGGTAGGGAGGAGAGAGAAAAAGTTGGTGAAGAAGTTATTTCTGAATTTACTCTCTCCTCTCTCTAGATTCCTTCAGTTTTCTCTCTCTTCTCGGTTCAAGTAGAAGCTTCTCGGTTCGCAGTTTGAGGTTCGCTGATTCTAAGCTTAGGATTCTACCTCGACTTTATTTTCTTCGACTCACTCTTCGGTTCGCCGACACAAGGTATAGTTTTTCCTTCGAAGTTTTGATTTTTTCTCATTCCTTTTTACAAAAGTATAAAAATGGCTTCATCTTCGTCATCGAGCCCTAATAAGTCGGATGTTGGGGGCTTCGGGGAGCCCACGGCCAACATCTCCAGGATCTGTTGAGACCCAGGGTTCTTCGATTCCCAATATCGTCCATTGCGAACCTTCTCTGAATAAATACCCATTCCAATACTTCTCTCCTTGTGCAGGATTTTTAACATGCAAGGGTGGAAACAAGACTGCTTGGGTTCAGGCATTAGTAGTATGGCAAAACAGAACAGGCGAAGGACCTTCTACTTCGCATATTGATAGTGACACTGATGCATAATACTGAGACCTTGACCTTGACGTTTCGACGGATGGACGTCTACGATGGTATTA
>SNQN01001402.1:14954-45343 GCA_008642245.1 Bassia scoparia
ATTACGTTGAATTTGATTGTTGCAATTAAAACAATACTGAGGAAGTATATATATATATATATATATATATATATATATATATATATATATTATATAATATATATGCAAGATGATACGGAGTACAATACTTGTCAATCACCCATTTTGTAATTAGTTAATGTTGTTTTTGAGTCATCTTTTCCTTAAAAAAATGGTTCCATAAAAAGTAGCAATAATCTAATTGCACTTGAGACATAATATTAGGTATGTACACTGTCATCTTCTAAAGTTCACTTTCAACTACTAGATTCTGTCATTCAATTTTTGTTGACCTAAGAAAATGGTACACATTAGTTTTCTCTTTATTTCATGAATCCCACCGGGGCAGCTAACGAAGTTCAACAATACTAGAATAAAGTCCATATTTCACTGTAATTTCCAAAACACCTTTGTTCAATACAATAATTCACCATCACCTCCAAACAACCAGCCACCACCAAGTCACCTCTCAACCACCATAACCCACAACCACCCACACTAACCCACCGCGGTCCACAGCCACCCACGCTTATTAATTAAAATACAAAAAAAAACCTTTGTCACTTGAAATTGGTGGCTGCGCCTACCTCAGGCGTGGCTGCCATGGGCTCGGGCACTCGATTTCAAGCGTGGCCCTTTCGTATTTTATTAAAAAAAAATAGCGCCTTAGTATGGCTGCCATGGCTTAGGCAGCCAATTTCAAGCGTGGTTGGTGGTAGTGGTCTACTTCAAAAAAAAAAAAGTTGGCTTTGTACTACGTGGTGGTTGCCATGGCAACGTCGGGCTTGGGTGGAGGTAGTCAAGCGTGGGTGATGGTTGCTGTAGTAATCAGCCTTGGGTGGTGTTGCTGGTTGCTGCTGGTGTTGGCGAAGGTGTGAAGGGTAATGTGAGTGGTTGCGAAGGAGAAGAAGAGAAGAATGTAATCCAGAAGATTCACGCGAAATGTGGATTTCGATTCAAGTACTTGTGGATTTCGTTTAGCACTCCAGATCCCACTAATATATACAGTACACTTCATCAAAGTAAATAGTACAAATGTACAATTCATGTTAATATTAACGAAGTACACTACATTTTGTGTATAACACGTAACTTGTACTTTGTACTGTATAACCTTATATTTGAAGAGATGTGGAAATATAAACATATAATATGGGAGGGATAAGAAGGTCAATCTCACACAAACAAGATAAAAAATGAAGAAAAAAGGGAACGGTGTAAGGTCAATTTTCATTCAGATTTTCGTGGATTAATTTGGTTTATAATGTTAATTGAAAAGACGTCTATGATAATTAAAAGGTTGTATATGTTAATTATAAGTATTAAGAACCGCTTATGTTTTCATCTTGATGATAATTATTTGAGTCGGACTCGTCAATGGTGAATTAACTTACTTCATTTTAACACCCTTAGTAAGTGATCCTCCACACTACAACCCTAGATATATAAATTTACTATGAACAGTTGTAGTTTACCTCTCATTAGCACAAGAGACTTACCTAACCTAGAAATTGTGACCACTTGCATTTAATCAAGTTAAAACGTGCCCTCTCAGAGAAAACCGTATGTGTCCATAGTATTAATAATACATTGATTAAGTGTTTCACAATAAGAAAAATATGCCGGTCTTTATTTAGCAAAAAATATTACAATGTAAACAAATGACAATGCGAGTTATGAACTTTCAAAACTTAGATTACAAACCAATCTTACCTGAAATTGACTATACAGACAAATTACGACAACGATCAAATCGTATAATAATCAGTGATAAAATATAGTAGATTGGTTTTGGATTTAGTTGTCGTTCTCATTATGCTGGATCTTCGGAAAATGAGAGAGATTGGTCATTCTTAGACAGGGTTATCATTGTGGTTGACCTGAAGTTCYCCTTGACTATATCTAGGCTTAGTGAGCCGCGAATTTGTTCACTGCATCTGTTCCAATTACAACTTGAAAATTTATGTAACTTGCTTTATTTTTTTTATTGGCTTAACTTATTATGGATTTTTTTTGGTTTTTAATTGACTTGGTCTAATTTCGTTTTTGACTATGATATTTTGGGAGCTTTGTGGTCTATGAATTGAATTTCTTTTATTTAAGCCTATCGTAATTCTTTGTTTAAGTTTGAACATGTGTGTTAAGAATGGTCTAATTACTGGCCACTAAGTGGCAAATTTTTGTGGTTTTTAGAGGAAGCAGGTGAGGAATGATCTGTTATGGAGCTGTTGGGGAAAGAGGCTATTGAGAGAACTTAGGATTTCCCTTTTTAAAAAAAATCGTAATTTGGACTTAGCCGTTTTGAATTGTTTAAGTTGATAGGAGATGTTGCTCCTTGGATTGAATTGTAATAACTTTTATTTAAGTTTGTTTTGAAGTTTTAAAATTTCCGCATCTTTGAGACCCAACTTAGTGTATTGTTTCCYCCAATGCACTTGTAATAAGACGGGTCGTTTCAGAAAATATATTCATCACACAATGTTCAGAATGAGTTAACTATCGTGGGGTCCTCTTTCATGATCACACTGGTTATGTTCTTGCTTCTCGTTCATTTTATCTTAGTTCCACTTCTTCTCTTGAAATTCTTACTCTTCTTAATGGCATTCTACTAGCTAAGGAAAAAGGGTTTTCTAAAAAAAATAGCGAAGGTGATAATCTAACCGTTATTACTTATTAACATTTTGAGGTTGCTCATATTCGGTCAATTTGGAAATTTACGTTTCCATGCTGCAAATTCATAGTACGTGTCTATTTTTGTGCAATCTAGTATCTCTACATAAAATGAGGAAGTATAAATCTCAAACAATGCATATAGTAGTAAATATGCATTGGTTGTCTATGTATTTCGTTGGTAAAAAGATAATTTTGACCTTATGATAAGGCACGAGTCTTTCAAACGAGGGTTCAACCCCTAACATTATCACATTTGAGGATAGAAAATTTCTCTTACTTTTCCTCTACTTCAGAGTTCACAAACTTAAATGATGTTCGTTGACCATGAGTTTCCGAATATATAAACAATTCATTTCATCATAAAAATTGTTCTTTTAAAAATGGTTCTATAAATATTGAAAATAGTGCATATACTATTTACTCAATCTGGATACTAAACATCGCCCCAAATCACAACTAACTTCCAAAATTACCTATTTTTCAGAGTAAGTGTAACTGGGTACCAAACTTTTGAAAAAGTTGCACTTTGCTCACTATAACCAAATTTTGTTAACTTTGTTCCGTTAACTTTGCTCTATTAACATTGAATTCTGGAAAATGCTACCATTAATGCACATGGTACGAGGGCAAAATAAATACTAGTACCAATAATCAGTACAAGAAGTTTTTGAAATTTCTCTAATGGTCACCAAAAAAAACCTTTATAAATCAAAGCAAATTTATCTATAAACAAATCACTATAACCAACAGCTTTAATTGCATTTAGACCATTCTTTGATTACTCAACCTATCAACTAAAATGAAACCCCCAAAAAAAGTATTTATTATTTACAAAAATTACCATTAATAAATTAATATTCATCTCAAAACAAAGAAAAATATCCCTAATCACTAGCTTTGATCAATTAATAAACATATTTACATTTTTCGCATATTATAATCGAGTCTAATTAAACCAAACCAGTTGAACATACCATTTCTTAACTAGCAAACGAACAAAAAAGAGAGTAAAAATGAAGATTATATACGTTGAGAGGGAAAAGTTGGAGCAATCCTAGTTGAGCAACCCAAATTCTATTGCAATTTATGTTTGATTGATGGGCTTAAAAAAATTTGCTTCTTGAGGGAAGCAGACGATCAAGACAGGGGGGGCTTTTGGTAAAGAGGTAAGTAATGATTTTATTATTAATTAATTTTTCGGGCAAGAATATGTCTCAGTTGATGTGTTATGTCCCAATTAAAATTTATGTTTGCATCAATTGAATTTAATGGAAAAATACACTAAACTAACAAAGTTAATTTGAGTACTCTAGTTGCAACTTGCAACTTTTGCAACTAGAGTATCCAAACTGCAACAATCAGGGCCGTTCCCGAGTAATTTGGCCCAGGGCGAACTTAAAAATATGGGCCCTAATCGATAATAATACTCGCATTTGACTAGATATTAACATCATGTAATTTATAGAATTAGGTCTCATTGAAGACTATTCACATGATGAATTGTAACATTAGTAAGCTAAAAGTTAACCGAATTTCATTATTAAACAACATCACATTTGAAAAACACGGGCTTGTATACCATTTAACTTATAACAATGATAATGACTTTGATTTTTTATTTATTTGTCCACCTAACTATTGTCTTATTTACTAAAATACAAAATAAGGACAAACTCTATTTTACCAAATTCGTAACATAAAACAAAGTTTACCCATGATGAATTTCACTATAAATCTGCTATAAATAGCGATAGCAATAGAAAGTTTAATCTTCTACTCTTATTATAAAATTGAGCATATTAATTCACAATAATTTGAGTATTTCACAAATTACAAATCAGCAATAATTCAATTATTCATGTAGTTGAAATCTCAACTACATTTAGCAATTCTACTCAATTATAAAAAATATATGATCATATCGTGCAATTAAAACACAAATATACTTTGGATATAAATTTAAACTAAAATTCGACCAAAAAATACCTTTGAAATTGGAATTGAGTTTGATTAAAAAATCATGATTATGAAATTCCCAAATGTATAAAATTTATTTCGGTGAATTGTGAGTTTATTTATGAATTGTGACTTTGTGAGTTGATTTGAAGAGGTAAATATATGATCAAATTTATTTTCCATTAAATCTTAATTAGATATAAAATCTATAGTATTGACAAAGATTATTGTTGAGGAATTTTGGGCAATTTTGAGGAAATTTATAGGAAAAGATGTATTGTATTTTACCAAATAAGAAAGATTGAAAATTTTGAAGCAATTAGCGTAATACTAGTATGCTTTGACTTGTGTAATTTTGAAAATGGGAAAGTTAGAAAGTCAGTATATTTGAAGCAATTAGCGTAATACTCGTAAACCAGTAATGATGCAGTGAATCATTCTTTTTATTAAAGCTGTGGACTTCGAATTTGGCCCTGGGCGGGCCCTGCTCGCCCCACCCCAGGGCCGGGTCAACAATTATCAAAGTTCAGTACTCAATAATCACTTAACTCTCTTTTCCAAAGTTGGGGGTTTGAATTGAGAGAGGTTTGTATGAGTGAGGTGGAATATAAGTGGGGTATGGGGTGTACACTAAAATAAAAAGGGAAATAAAATGAAATTAGATAAAAGTAGAGCTGTAAATGGGTCGACCTGGTTTGGATTCAGTCGACCCATTAATATTATTGGGTCAATACCCTTAACCCGAACCCAACCTGTTAAGGTTAATGGGTTGAGATTTTCAACCCAACCCAACCTGCAAATTAATGGGTCAACCTGATTTTGACCCATCAACCCATTATTAACAATTAACTTTTTAGTATCTAGAAAATTAACCTGATTACGACCCAATAAGCTGACAATTAAAAGCCTTCATACAAACAAGTGTTGTATTACGAAATACAAAGAAGCAAAAGGAGGACCAATAGATCAACCATTCAAAGTAAATTTGAGCCAAAAAATGTTAAAACCCACAATAGAAGCTAAGTAGAAAATATAAGGGCTTTATAAATTAGCAGGTTCATAGGTCGACCCAACCCGCTAACCTAACCCATTTAAATAAATGGTTAGGTGGTTGAAATCAGGTTGTAAATTTCAACCTGACCCAACCCATTAAAATAAATGGGTTGGGTTGGGTTGACCCAATAATCTTAATGGGTCGAAAATCTTGACCTAACCCTTATTAATGGGTTAGGTTCGGGTTGGGTTGGTGGTTGGGTCAGTTTTTGCAGCTCTAGGTAAAAGTTGGTGTTTACTTTCTTTTTCTTTTTATAAAATATGGATATTAATGATCCCACCAACAAACCCCTAAAAGGTTTGAACTATGTTGGTGAGGGATTGTTATGAGAGGGGTTTTTTAAGTTGATGTGCAAGAATTCAAACATTTTAAAGTTTGAACTAGAGGTGATCAACATTAGCCCGGCCCGTCGGCCCGCTCGGCCGCAAAAAGTGAGGGCTTTGGGCAACTAAAAACATCAATTTTTAGTTCAAAAGCCCAGCCCGGCCCGCATAAGCCGCAATGGCCCGTAAAGCCCGCACTTTTGGGCAGGTTTCGGCTATATTTTTTATATACAAGCCCGGCCCGCCCGCCCATTTGATCACCTCTAGTTTGAACTATTGTGAATGCCCTAAGGGAAAGTAAGAGAAAGTGGTAGGTCCATCCTATTAAAAAAATATTAAAAGCATGTCAAAAAATGGAATAAAACACAATACACAAAACATTATGGAACGTTCAAATAAATGGGCAAGGTGCACAAAACAATATGGAACGGAGGGAGTACATACTTTATAATTATTTTTAATGATGAAATACAATTTTAATGAGCCTAAGCACGCACACATCGCGTGCACATAAAAACTAGTTATGTATAAAGGAGAAATGAAAATAAAAGCTTAATTAACTTGAAAATAATCTCTATTATATAAGTCAAGGGAGGAGCAATGGTGTCCCCTTTGGAATATATTTTTTTAGCCTTCATAAAAATATAAATTTATTTGAAACGTTTTTAATGCCTTCCTATTTTACAATTTTGTGTAATAAGGAAACTTCAATACAATTATGCATAAATAGGAAAATTTATGTATAAAAAAATCACATAACTAATTTAAACAATTTTCAATCAATTTTTTTATGCAAAATTTTCAATCAATTATAAACCGAAAAAATTGCATAATTTTTTCTAACTAAACATTAAACTGCAATAGCAACTATATTTTAATTATATTGGAACTAAATTTCATAATTCTTATCTATATATAAGTTTTTTTTTGACGGGAATCTATATATAAATTGATGTAGTGTATATTAGTAAATTAGATGTAAAACGCAAATCACTTATGACTAGTGATATTATATTGTAAGTAGACCCGACAATGGATCGGAGGTGGGTCGGGTGGAGCTCAACCCGCCTCCATCTGCTAGCCATTCGATCTTCACCCGACTCATTCATCACCCGAATCATCCATCATCCACATCCGATCCATCCATCATCCATAGATTGGATCGGGTTGGTCGGGTTTTTAATGAATTTCACATTATTTTTTTATAGGATAATTTTTCACTATTCTTGAAGGATTTAAGCTCTGATTTCACAACAATACAATAGTTTCAAGGTACAATTACCAAGAAATCTATTATTTACTATGTTGAATCGGTAGGAATAAAGGGGTAAAAGAAAAAAAATGTAGGAATTTTTAATAAAATATATATTTTTTAGTACAAAGTAAGCAGATGGATGGATGGATCGGGTGGATGTGTCGGGTGACGGATGGATGTATCTTCGCCCATATCCGACGCGACCGTCACCCGATCCACACGCCATCCAATTAAAATCCACAATTTTTCGGATTTTCATCCACGAAATCGAATCGGATGGATTGAATATCCATCGGAGTAGGGTGAAATTACCAGGTCTAATTGTAAGTTGGATTCGAAGGACCTTTTAGGCTAGCAATTAGAAATTTATTTCAAATTATTTAATTAACACACAATTGTACTTAATTAGTACTGCATTATTATTATAATTAGTAATTACTGTAACTATGTCACCAAAAAGTTTGAGAGATAACATAAATTAAAAAAAATAATGCAAGAACAAATCACCAATACGCCAAATTTGATTAAAATATCATAATTTTGCATGAACAATATCAAATTCAAATGTCACCCATTGCCGCCCCCTCTTTTGTTTTTGTAGTATTTTATTCTCCTATTTTTTGTTGCCATTATATTTATCTCTTTCTTCAACAGTAGAACATCTAGATTCTAGGGATGTATTAGAGGTAGAGATGACAATGGGTAAAGGATCCTGCTCGGATCCGAGGATCCAGATCCATTTTTGACGGATTTAGATCCTAAAATTTAGGACTCTGATGGATCCGAGTAGGATCTGGATCCTACATTTAAAAAACGAATCTAGATCGGGTCCTCCTCTTGGACTCTGTCCAAGATCCGTTTATCCATTTTTTTAAAAAAATAATATAAAATATGTTGAATAATAGTAATACTATCGAATAATGTACTAATCCATTATTTTGATAGTTTGACCCAAAACTAATTATACTCTAAAACAAAGTATATTTGTCTTTGAAACTTTGTTTCTCTCGTACATTAAATGACTTAAATCTTGCTTTAATCATGTATGATTGCTTGTAAACTCACGAATAATGGGAGACTAAGAAAAATATATGTTGTTTTAGGTTTTTTTAATCAAAATTTGGTTCAATATGTGWTGTTTTTTATTTYAAATAAAAAATCAAGAAAYGATCCATTTAGGARCCGAATCCGTAGGATCCATACGGATGTGGATCAAGGTCCTAAAAATTAGYACCCTCATGGATCTGGGTAAGATCTGGATCCTARCCTAGAAAACGAATCCGGGTCTGGATCCTAGAGGARCCTYCTCGGATCCGGTCCATTGCCATCACTAATTAGAGGTTCTAAGATTTTTTWAAGAGTATATTTTATGTATTGTTGGACAGCTTAGGTAATTCTCTAATTTTAACTTATTTGATGATTTATATTATTTTATTGAGAATTAATATGATTTGGGTTTTGGGTTTTTCATATTGTGATGAAAGTAGTTAGAAAATTCAATGTGCAAATAAGAATATAATAAAATCGACATCAATAGTTTCAAGTTTTAACTAACTATTTTTTTGAGTGTAAGAGAGGCACAAGAGCGGGTAGATATTTACAATGAGAGAGGGGGAATATAAGGATTCGAACCCTTTATCACGAGAATCTAATATAAGGTGAAATTGGAGCCACTGTTCCAAACCCCTTCCTCAATAGTTTAAGCTATGATTGATCTTCGACCTATTTACAATTCTAGTTATGATGATTATCTCCAGTTATGATGATTAATCTTGTAAGTGAGTAAATTAAATATTCATTTGGATGAAATTGAAATGTTA
The DNA here is from genome assembly GCA_008642245.1 of Bassia scoparia. NCBI lineage: Eukaryota > Viridiplantae > Streptophyta > Magnoliopsida > Caryophyllales > Amaranthaceae > Bassia > Bassia scoparia. Next base: position 24,054 of record SNQN01001402.1, read on the forward strand.
AGTTTTTTTTATTCAATTTGATAATTTGCAATTAGATATTCAACAGGCTCCACATATTTAAATTAGAAACGATATAAAAAATTTGAGATGTTTATTTAAGGTAATCGATGCGTGTCAAAAAAGACAGAGGGAATACACTATTTACTATTTAGTATTGTGTTTGTCCGAAAAGAAACACGAGAAGCATGACGACAAATAGAAATTCCCAAAGAAACATAAATTCTCATGGAATATCGAAAATCACTTAACACCAGTGACTTTTTTATCTAAGAAATTGATAACTCTACCTTATAAGGTTTCAACTTTCAACCAAATATTTTTGTTTAAATAAATGCCTTAGAAATAAACATGGAAAAAAACCCTATGAAATATAAATGACACCTTAAAGTCATAATTCATATGAAATATTTTAGAAAATACTCAAATGTTGGGAACTCTCAATGTTATCCATAAATTAAAATTAAAATTAGAAGCTAAGACCGATTATAAATTGGGATATATATGTGGATTGTTTGCTCTCATAGAGTGTTTTTTTCTTCTTTTTTTCACGAAATTATTTATGTCCATTTCTATCATGTACTACTAAGTTGTATGTAATGCTAATATTTACCGATTTTTCCCATATGCACGATACCTAAACCTTGTCCTTGTGATTTTATTTGCTTCAACTTTATAAATTCACACTTCTCTCTTATTTCTTGATGAACAACGTTGAATATTAACAAACCTTTGTTTCAATTCAACTCATTTGTTACTTTAATTTGAATTCTTGATATATTTCACAATTAAAGAAACGATATATTATAAATATTAGTCATGAGTGTGTTTGCACCCAGACAAAATAAATATTTGTAATAGAGTGTAGACTAATGGCTGAGTCACATGACTAATATTTAGTTCTCAATGAATACAGTACTTCATCAATATTATACGGATTACWTTTAAAGACATATTGTGGCTTTCAAAGTCTAAATGAAGTTTGATATTGTTGTTGATCCTTTTAAAGTGAGAGATGAGATTATAAGATTAGCTTATTGGAAATGATGTTTGATATTGTAATTGATACTTTATTGTATATGAATAATATAATTGTTTTTTTGAATAATTTTTTTCCCTAATAGTGTTTGTAACCATCATATGAAAAATATAATTTGATTTTTTTGTAACAAAAAAACTTATCATAAGCTATTACATTGCTCTAATGTTTGAGGTGATGCGTTAGGTGCTAGGTTATTGCATCACCTTTTAAGTTCGAGGCGACGCATTAGATATCTAATGCGTCANAAGAGTATATTTTATGTATTGTTGGACAGCTTAGGTAATTCTCTAATTTTAACTTATTTGATGATTTATATTATTTTATTGAGAATTAATATGATTTGGGTTTTGGGTTTTTCATATTGTGATGAAAGTAGTTAGAAAATTCAATGTGCAAATAAGAATATAATAAAATCGACATCAATAGTTTCAAGTTTTAACTAACTATTTTTTTGAGTGTAAGAGAGGCACAAGAGCGGGTAGATATTTACAATGAGAGAGGGGGAATATAAGGATTCGAACCCTTTATCACGAGAATCTAATATAAGGTGAAATTGGAGCCACTGTTCCAAACCCCTTCCTCAATAGTTTAAGCTATGATTGATCTTCGACCTATTTACAATTCTAGTTATGATGATTATCTCCAGTTATGATGATTAATCTTGTAAGTGAGTAAATTAAATATTCATTTGGATGAAATTGAAATGTTAAGTTTTTTTTATTCAATTTGATAATTTGCAATTAGATATTCAACAGGCTCCACATATTTAAATTAGAAACGATATAAAAAATTTGAGATGTTTATTTAAGGTAATCGATGCGTGTCAAAAAAGACAGAGGGAATACACTATTTACTATTTAGTATTGTGTTTGTCCGAAAAGAAACACGAGAAGCATGACGACAAATAGAAATTCCCAAAGAAACATAAATTCTCATGGAATATCGAAAATCACTTAACACCAGTGACTTTTTTATCTAAGAAATTGATAACTCTACCTTATAAGGTTTCAACTTTCAACCAAATATTTTTGTTTAAATAAATGCCTTAGAAATAAACATGGAAAAAAACCCTATGAAATATAAATGACACCTTAAAGTCATAATTCATATGAAATATTTTAGAAAATACTCAAATGTTGGGAACTCTCAATGTTATCCATAAATTAAAATTAAAATTAGAAGCTAAGACCGATTATAAATTGGGATATATATGTGGATTGTTTGCTCTCATAGAGTGTTTTTTTCTTCTTTTTTTCACGAAATTATTTATGTCCATTTCTATCATGTACTACTAAGTTGTATGTAATGCTAATATTTACCGATTTTTCCCATATGCACGATACCTAAACCTTGTCCTTGTGATTTTATTTGCTTCAACTTTATAAATTCACACTTCTCTCTTATTTCTTGATGAACAACGTTGAATATTAACAAACCTTTGTTTCAATTCAACTCATTTGTTACTTTAATTTGAATTCTTGATATATTTCACAATTAAAGAAACGATATATTATAAATATTAGTCATGAGTGTGTTTGCACCCAGACAAAATAAATATTTGTAATAGAGTGTAGACTAATGGCTGAGTCACATGACTAATATTTAGTTCTCAATGAATACAGTACTTCATCAATATTATACGGATTACWTTTAAAGACATATTGTGGCTTTCAAAGTCTAAATGAAGTTTGATATTGTTGTTGATCCTTTTAAAGTGAGAGATGAGATTATAAGATTAGCTTATTGGAAATGATGTTTGATATTGTAATTGATACTTTATTGTATATGAATAATATAATTGTTTTTTTTGAATAATTTTTTTCCCTAATAGTGTTTGTAACCATCATATGAAAAATATAATTTGATTTTTTTTGTAACAAAAAAACTTATCATAAGCTATTACATTTCTCTTTAATGTTTGAGGTGATGCGTTAGGTGCTAGGTTATTGCATCACCTTTTAAGTTCGAGGCGACGCATTAGATATCTAATGCGTCACCTATTATACATTAGGTGATGCGATAGATAACCTATCGTATCACCTCTTACATTAGAGGTGACACATATGCTACCTATAGCGTCGCCTCTTACATTAGAGGCGGTGAAACAGGCTACCTATCGCGTCGCCTCTAATAATAGAGGCGACGCATATGCTACCTATCTTCACCTATTATGTTTTAGGTGATGCGATAGCTTTAGGTAGCCTATTGTGTCGTATCTTATATTGAAGGCGACACATAAACATACCTAATGCGTTGCCTCTAGAGGCAACACATTAGGTATGGCACCTATCGTGTCGAGGGCTATTGTGACGAGCCAAAGGCGACGCGATAGGCCAGTTTTAGGCGATGCGAAAGGGGTTTTGTTTAGTAGTGATCTACTATCTACTATATTAAAATTCCCAACCAAAGATCTACATGACACATCCTCACACACTTTATCCCAARTCACTTGCTTCTCCTTAGTTCATGTCATCACTCACCTCTTCACCTTCCTRTGTCATGACTTCAACATCTCCATCCTCTTTAGCTTCACTAATTTACAATTGCAATCAATAATCTTTACATCTTCTCACATTTTCAGTAAATTATTAGCATCTCATTAATTTTAACACTAATAATACTCTTAAACCAAACAAATTGGGAGAATCATAGGTAAGTGCAATGATTTTTTTTTGCGGTTTCTTCTCAATTATTTTACCCTTTGATGCAATGTAGATGCACGCATGTGGCCATAAATCAAATTCCTCTCTTTGTTTAAAGCATATCTTCTTAAATTACTTTAACCTTGTTACAATCTTTCATAATCATTTGATCATTACAAGGTACCCAATTTGATGTTTAAAAAGTTATAAATTTTGCTAAGTTTAGTCACTATTATTTCTCCCAATTTCTAGCTTTTACAATATAAAGTAAAACAAAAAAAAACCAATATAGAGAAATATGATGACCAATATCAACACTTCATGAAATCAACATAGAATAGAAAATTTAGATTATTAGTTTAACATGTATACAATTTTTTAATGATTTAATATGTTTCATTTTTTTACAATAACCCACACAAAATCATAGAAGGGAAAAAAAAATACTCTAAAAAAACCTCAAAACTTCAAACTACTCGTAGGACATTCCATGATCTTATATTCGTAGGACATTCCATGATCATATATACAACCCGGACTCAAAAACTAATTGACAATTAAAAAACCAACACGGGAACAACAATCGAGGAACGGGACTATATGAGTGTTATTGGCTCGAAGATTTGTCCTTTGATGGRATGTACTCTTCTCTTCAACTTATTTTCAATACTTATTGAATAAGATAAGTTCAAATAAGTTCAGYTAAGTATCAATAATTATCAATGAGTATTAATAAGTATAATCATTACTTTTCCTTCTCACAAAATAAYTTCAGATAAGTATCAATAAATTTAAATAAGTATCAATAAATTCAYATAAGATACAGTAAGTTAAAATAAATTCAGATAAATATAAATAATTTGAAAAAAACACATTTGATATATAGTTAATAGTTAATAGTTAATAGTTAATAGTTAATAGTTTAGTTTAAGGGAACACTACCCTCGAACACCTCAAAGTTTTGCTAGGCCACCTTGAGCTAAGAGAAGATATGGTGGGAGGAAGGGACATAAATGGCCATGTGATTTCTAAACTTAGGTGACTTTACTAGCAAATAAAGATGAATACTTTATAATAACATAAGAATGTAAGATTTCCTTTTTCATCCTTTCTATTCTCTATTCCAAAGCCAAAAACTTTCTCAATTCTAAAGTCTAAACCCCAATAACTAATAAGAGAGAGAAACAAGTCAATTTTTTTTAGAAAATAGAAAATAAAATCATTTGCAATATTATTATAAAAACTAAAGTTGGGTCTCAAAGACCAAACTCAAAGTAGTCGAAGATTTGAAGGCTTAAAAGTTTGCAGCTTTCAGTCTCACATCATCTTTTCGTTAACAACAAACAAAACTAAAATAAGAACAGCCATCAATTTAAAGTTATATTAAAAAAAACCTGAATTTCTGACCACCCTTTTATTTTATTTTTCATATTTATTAAATTTTGTTTCATGTAATCCTCAGAAGATAAAGCATTTTTGAAGAACTCTTCTACTCTGAATTTGCCTTTTTATTCATTCTGGTATATTTATTTCCTCTCTTATTTCTGTTAATTTTTTTTTGTGGGGTTTTTCAACTTTTGATGAGACTTTGACTTTGTTATGAATTTCCTTTTCTGGGGTTGTCATTTTTGTTGCACCTTTTATGTCTCGAGAATTGAATCATGATTCACTGAACTGGGGTTTGCGTCATACTTGGGTTTTGATTTGATTACATTGGTTTATCATTTTTCACTTTTCTTTTAGCATGAACAACGTTAAAAATTTGATGTTGGATTTTGTTGTCTTTTGTTTTTCATTTCTGTAGCTTTATGTTTTGTTCTTTAGTGGAGTTGCCGTTGGCTGTAATTTTGATTGTGTGTTGATTAATGAATAAAAGAGCTAACCTTTTCAGATAAAAGATGAATGGTGAAAGAAATAGAACAGTGACAGTTTATTTGCTTACATATTTATTTTTTAGCAATGAATTGCATATGAAATGAGTGATTTTTTTTTTCTTTTTTCCTATCATATTTATTGTTTCTTCTTTGAATGAGATTATGATGCTGAAGTTGTTTTTTTTTTGATGTATTCTATTATATATCAGATCCATTGAAATGTGTGATCAAATTGTTTGTATGACTTCATGAGAATTTCTTATGATGAATAGATTAAGAAATGGGCTGAAGGATATCTCAAATGTACAACTGGTGCCAGCTATTTTAATTGAAAGTTAGCCTAGTAATTAGAATTACTTGTCAGTATATAAATTCCTGCAATTGGGTGGTTTCAAATGTTTCTTTGAATTGGGTGTTCTTGTTTTCAATTTTTGTTTGAATTTTGTTGGAGAAAGGAAGGTTGGTGGAACTACCATATGTACAATTGTCCACTTTCTGTGGTTTGAACTTTGGACCCTCACTTTTATCTTGGAGTCTTTTACTTTGCTGATTTTGTCCTTCCATATTTTAGTTGATTGTTCATCTTTATTATCGTTCTATGTCATGCAGTTGCTGTTTTAAACTTTGGAGTGTTAATGGTATTTTGAGGAAAAAGAATTCGACAGGAAACCCTTTGTGAGTCTTATGCATGTCTGACTCCGTGGCAAATTCTGGAAAAGGGGGAGCATTGTGTCCAACTAGAACTCAATCTCTTGATGTCAGTTCTTTGAATTTCAGAGAAAATATATCTTCAACGTCGAATGGGGAAATCTCTCGCACTTCATCCTCGACTTCTGGTTTTCGGGTAGGAGAGATCACACTACGAAATGGGGAATCTTATTCAGGGTCCTTGCTTGGAACTGTGCCTGAGGGTTTTGGGAAATATGGTTGGTCAGATGGTTGTGTATATGAAGGTGAGTGGAGAAGAGGGATGAGGCATGGTTGGGGCAAGCTTAGCTTTGCTTCTGGAAAAGTTTATGAGGGAGAGTTTTCAGGTGGATATATGCATGGACAAGGAACATATAAATGGCCAGGGCATATGACATATAAGGGTCGATGGAGGTTGAATGTCAAACATGGATTGGGGTATCAAACTTATGCCAATGGGGATGTCTTTGAGGGCTCCTGGATGCAGGGATCTCCTGAAGGACCTGGAAAGTATACATGGGCTAATGGGAATGTTTACTTGGGAAATATGAAAGGAGGGAAAATGTCTGGGAAAGGAAGCCTTACTTGGATAAATGGAGATACGTTTGAAGGTAGTTGGTTGAATGGYTTGATGCATGGGTTTGGTGTATATACATGGAATGACGGTGGTTGTTATGTCGGAACCTGGACTTGTGGTTTGAAAGATGGGAAGGGCGCGTTCTATCCGAAAGGTAGCAAACTTCCAGCTGCCCAAGAGCTCTACTTGGGTGCTTTAAGGAAACGAGGGGTGCTACCAGATTTCAAGAAGCAGAAGCAGGTTTCTCATCTTCATCAGGCATCCTCAGTGAACTTGGAAAGTGTCAAGGTTGGCAGGAGTCGTGATTCTCATAGTGATACAACTGACAAGCTTTCTAAAGGGAATTTGCTAAATTTAGAGCAGTCCCGTGAGAAAAATATCTCTCTTGAGAGACGTTGGAGTCTTGAGGTTGCAATTGAGAAGGTGATTGGACATGATACATCATTTAATTTCTCTGATACTATTGCGGAAGGCAGAGAAAAAGAGGCCGATCCAAACATTCCTATCGTTGAGCGTGAGTATATGCAAGGTGTTTTAATCAGCGAGATGGTTGTTAATAATTCGTTTTCTCCAAGGTCTAGAAGATCGAAAAGGAGGCACAGGAAACTAGCAAAAGAGGTTAAGAGACCAGGCGAAGCAATTATTAAAGGTCACCGAAGTTATGATTTGATGCTCAGTCTGCAGCTTGGAATAAGGTAAATTCACCTTCTCTACCCTGATTTAGCACAGTTTTCCAAGATTCTATTTATTTCTCTCGGCTTTCATGTTTTCAAGCAGAATATGGTCATGCTTTAGAGTTTAGAATCTTCATGTTTCTTTCTGCAATGGTGCATGATGCAGTGGCTTATTTGAAATAAACTGTACATCATATGAAGTATGTCAGATTTCTTATTTTTGTCCTGGCTTAAAATGGATAATATTTTCCAAAATATAATGCTGTGCTTAATTGGTTGATGATTATCTGTAGCCCTGAGCAGTGTGCCTTAAATCATTTCTTTGTCTCAACTTTCCTAAAGTGTTGGACAAGCAACCTGCTTATCATGTAACTTACAACTAATGTCCTCCTGTTGAGAAGAGCGAAAAACATACTTGTTTTGTACGGGATGTGATCTTTATTATCTTGGCATTTTATTTCAGTATACTATACTGAATTTGCATTAGATTTTGATCAGATATACTGTGGGAAAGATTACTCCCATACAAAGACGAGAAGTTCGMGCATCTGATTTTGGTCCACGTGCAAGCTTTTGGATGAATTTTCCAACAGAAGGGTCACAATTGACACCTCCTCACCAGTCTGATGATTTCAAATGGAAGGATTATTGTCCAATGGTCTTCAGGTTTGTTTTTGACTTTAAGTTTTGTGAAAGAAACTTTAAGCATATACGCATACACATTCTACTTCAGAAATCTGTTKTTCTGAAGTCTTGTAAGAGTTCTGCCCAGGACCTAGCACTCTCAAGATCCTTATAGGGGATAATCTTTATTGCTGCTGTCATCTATCAAGGGTTATGCTCCCATATGTTAGCAATGCATATATGAGCTAGTTCTGTCCAATACCTATGTGATTTGTCAAGGTCCATTTCTCCTACGTTGAGTTCACTGTGAAATATGGCAGTTTGCATGCAAATTCAACTATTGATAGATTATGTTAAATTTAAGATCTAACCGATTAATTTTAGGAAATTATCAACAATTATGAGGATATTGCCACTGCTTCCAATGTTAGTGCTTCTCCTCCTCATGAGCTAACAGAAAATTGGAAAGCTAATTTTATTTTGGTTTTGTTTACCATTAGTATAGGGTCCCAGATACCACCATTGGTGGGGACAAGTCTGATTTCATAATCATCATGTTTGCCACATACTGCTGTGGGGTTATCAGCATGTGTAGCTGTTATATTGTCATGATAATATGGGAGTGATGGTCTTTTCTAAGGGCCCAAATTTATTAGATTARATGGRTGTGGAAGAATCTGTTGATAGTGCATTGCACTGGGTCTTWTGCTTGCRGCTAACCCATCAATGTTTTAAATGAGCTCTACTCTTTTTACATGCTCAAATGGCAAGGGCCCACGCTTAGAAAGTGGGAGGAGAGCCCATCCTCGCTGTTTGTCTGAAAATGATTTACTGTAATATAGATCCTGATTATTCTGTTAAATTCCGTGGCAGCTCTAAGTCATCTTCTCTGCAATGCACGAGTAGCTATTAAGCAGCTGCCTAGAAGCCTGGCTTTTATTTATAGGATAACCTTCATTCTGCAGGACATGCTTCATTAAATGTTGAAACACATCTTGACTCTGTAATAAGTTGTTACTTGAGCATTGGGTCAAGAAATTCTTCTTTGCCATCTCTTCATATTCGGTTCATGCATTCATACATTATTTTTATTCCCCCCCCCCCTGAAGTAGAGAATGGAACATTTGCTTTTACACTCAAGAAACTTCTTTGCTTATTGTTATTAGAAATCTGAGGGAGATGTTCAAAATTGATGCTGCTGACTATATGATGTCCATATGTGGAAATGATGCCCTGAGGGAATTGTCGTCTCCTGGAAAGAGTGGTAGTGTTTTTTTCCTCTCTCAAGACGATCGTTTCATGATTAAGACGCTGCGAAAGTCTGAAGTAAAGGTTGGTGTCAAGCTTACGTCTTATATCCTTTCATGCACTTATATATAACTTATCTTTCCCCACTTTTCATGTTTTTTTTACTTGATTCTGTTCGATTCCAGCTTTCTGTTTATTCGAAGACTATTCTAATGCATCATATTCTAGTTTTTACGATATTACGATTTCTTTCTGAGCATCCTTTTTTTTTTCCTCTGATTTTTTTTATTCAAATGATTTACTCATGCAAGTCATCAACAATTTCATAATCACATAATGTCCTCAAGGACGATGTCTTAATTATGTTTTTTACTCTCCTTTCGTTTGGTAACTCTTGTACATTTGCTGTGTACATTACATAATGAGTACATGTCTTATCTGCATGCAACATGTCTGTAGGTCTAAGGCATAGTGCACATACTTAGGAACCTATCATTGTTAAAAGTTCTGAATTAGTAAAATTAACTAAATTTCAAATTTCAAGGTTCAGGCCATTGACGGCCTTGGAGATAAAAGGTTGTCTCAAGCCCTGTGCTCATCAAAAAAAAATTTGGTCCAAGTAAAATGACTAAATTTACCTTGGAAAAAAAAAAAAATTCAATTCATAATCAAAACCCTTAAACCCGAAATTATATAGATTTAAAACTCACTTTTCTCCCAAATATCCAATTGCCCTAGTTTCCCAACTATATCTTTCAGTGAAATTAAAGGCTATAAAAAAACTATTAACAAATTATAGATAAATGCTTATAATTATCTGTATCTTGATGAGAAGAGAAACTCCCATTAAGACATCCACCTCAACAAAGGCTATCAGCTTCAAACAAACTCCCATAYAGAAGAATAGAGATTGACAAGGATCTCAATTTTTCAGCAGAAGATAGTTGAGAAAAACATCTCACCAACATAGAACAAGCCAACTTGTCAAGTCCTTCCAACAAAAGCCATTTGTTCTATATGAGATATCAATTACTAAGAGTGAATTTTATTTCTTTCTCTTTTCGAACTAAAATAGGAAGAAGATTCTAAAGTTGGAGACTTGGTTGGTTATTAATTATTAGGAAAAATTGCCCAAACAACTACACACTTTTTTCCACTTTTGGAAAACAACTACCCATATTTTTAATTTTTTTTAGCGAATCACTACCCACTTTTGATTTGGCCACTTAACACGTATTAACACCAACCGCGGCATCCAATTGCAAATCACCCAAATTTCTTGTTTCCCACCACCAAAACCACCCACACCCACACAAAACATTTCAACCACCCAAATCTCATCACACTTAGTTTTTAGCTTTATCGTCAACTATTCATGTCCATTTTTTTGGACATGGTTCCTTCATAAAAGTTGTAGATCTCGGAAAAATACATGAAATAGGCTTAAGAATCACATGATTTGGAGTTGTTTTCAAGTAATTATGCCTTCCGCAAATTTGAAATTCTGAAAGTGGGTAGTGATTCGCAAATAAAACATAAAAAYTGGGTAGTTGTTTTAAATAAAAAACAATCTGGGTAGTTGTTTTCAAAAGTGACAAAAAAGTGGGTAGTTGTTGACAATTTTGCCTAATTATTAAATGATAATTTACACTAGATGCAGTTAGGCTCATTTGGAAAATTGAAAAGAATTTWTTCACTAAGACTCTGAGAGTAAATAATTTACATCCTAGAAGTCTCTTATAGGATGTAAATTTATTAGTATACAAGAATTAGACTCTTATAAGAGACTTCTAGGATACAAGAATGAAGGAGGAATACAGTAATTTTTGGCTGCCAAACCTCAATGAGCTCCTTTAGTCATTATTGTTGATGCCCCCTCTTTTGTTAGTTCTTTCAAACATTCTATATTCCCATGTGTTTTTTTGTAAAGCATGGGGCACTTTTTGTGTAAAGAACTCATGGTTGGTGTCAAATAATTGAGGGTCAAAAGACGGTTGGCTATATCAAAATGACGAATTGATTACATAGTTGTAGCAAAATTTGATAAGATTGCCCTTTCTGAATTGATGTGACAATAGCAGGAAGTAATGCTTATATCCTTTATTTGTTGTTTTCAAACTTTTTTTCTCTTTAAATAGGGAATTATTTGAGTTAACCTCTAGATTTGACAAAATGATCAAAATACCCTCCTATTTATCAAAGGGTATATAAGGAAGAAAATGAGTAAAACAAGAGATGGAGATGGATAGGTGAAATCTGTAAAAAAAAACAATTAATCGTTGCTATATGCCAATTCATGTATTCATATTCTGGTGTTGACAAACTATTTACCGATGTTACTAAAGGGTGTTAAGCTATATACTCAAATGGTTAATTGACCACGCCTCGATTTGAATTGCTCCAATAAAATAAAATAAAATAAAATAAAATATGATCTTAATAGCTTGAATTTCGTCCATAGAAACTAGAAGGATTGAATGTTGGAGATCTTCTTTGCATGCTGTACTTCTGCAAATCCAGCTTTTAGTCGGATTTCATGACAAAGTGGCGATACTTGCAATTAGTTGTTTTATGTCTTGGTGACGAGAAGTTATTGTATTTGATCATTGGTCAATTAAAACAAGTCCAAGTGAAACGAAACTGGGTTTTTCTGTGAACAGTCTCCAGTCAAAATCGATCAATCTCAACTGATCTGTTTACAAGGCCAGCAGGAAAAAGTAATCTTTGTTTGAGTAATTACTGATCTTGTAGGAAGAAGAATGCAATTTCTTTCCTATTGTTCTATTAAATACTCCTTAAGTTTGTAGAATTATCATTATGGAAGGGATGGAAGGGTTATGTTTGTGATATGTGAGACTTGCACAAGTTCACTAGTTGATCCTTTACCAAAATTGAGRATAAGACATTACCACCGATGTTTAACGTGCTTGGTTCCTCTAATCCTTGTCTAAATGTGCTTTGCATTATYCTAATGCTTATTACTGCATATCTAGAATAGGTTGAAGGCTTTGTAATTTATATATCAGTCTGATATATATTGTTTTGGTTTATGACTAAACACTATGATCAACACGAACTTATAGTGTGCGTTGTTTTAGGTTCTCCTGAGGATGCTTCCTGAATATCACCACCATGTACGTACATATGACAATACTCTGATAACCAAGTTTTTCGGCCTTCACAGAATTAAGCCTTCTAGTGGTCAAAAGGTAATTTACTTTTATTATAGCATATATTATTAAAAGTATTCTCCTACAGCTCTTCTTTTTTGCTGTAGAAGACCTTTTAAGTAATGTGAAATATATTGTTTTGGAAAAATATTTGTCATGATTTGGTGTTTTACAGTTTAGGTTTGTGGTGATGGGAAATATGTTCTGCACTGAATTGAGGATCCATCGAAGGTTTGACTTAAAGGGGTCTTCTTTGGGGCGCTCAGCAGATAAAGTTGAAATTGATGAAAACACAATTCTTAAGGATTTGGATCTAAACTACAGCTTTTATTTGGAACCATCTTGGCGGGATGCGCTATTGGAGTAAGTTATGATAATTGTTGTAATATTTGTGTCCAAAATGAATGCCATTAACACAATCCCCGCTCTCAGTGCTGGATTAGGATGTAGAAGTAAAAGTTTTGTTTGTCTGATCTCTTGTCTTATTGCTAAAAAATATTATATTTGCCCTTGCATGATGTAGATTGCCATGTCAACGTTTTTCTGAGAATTTTGAAAAAATGTTGTAATTCCTTGGAAATAGGGAGTTGTGGACAAGTGGGAATGAGGATGGTACTTTACTTTCAAAATCATGATATCCAGATAAGGGAAGTTTATATGTTGGGAAATTCCACGGGATACCCCTGCGTTTTTGCGTTTTCTAAGGTATACCCCTCCAATTTTTTTTGTCCAAAGTATACCCCTGAACTTCAATAACCATCCACATTATATCCTTCATGGTTAAATTTAACTAAAGATGGTTAATTATAATATTTAAAAAAAAAACTCAAAAAAATTAAAAAAAACCCACCACCCTTCCCACCACCAAACCCCACTCCAACAGCCCTCCTACCACCGACCTCCACTCAACCAATCTTCCCACCACCCACCTGAACAATCACCGACCCAACTCCACCCACGCAACCAAACACCACCCACGCACCTCACAACAGTCGCCACAAATCAAACCCATGAACCTCACAACAAAACCGACCCTAGCCACCGCAAACCACCGACGTCACAAACCCCACCCTCGCAATTTGTAACACAACCACCAATCAGCGCATCTCCTTTCCTCTTGCTGCCCCTTGCAGTCGACGTCTCTCCTTTCCTCGATTTGGAATTCAAATACGAGTTGGAGAGGTTGCTAAAATTTTCGAAGGTGGGTTTGAAATCTGGGTTGGGTGTCGAATTGAAGGGTGGCTGGGGGTTTGAAATCTGGGTTGGGTGTTGAAGGGTGGGGGTTTGCGAGTTTGGGGTTTCAAATACTGGGTTAGGTGTCGAATGGTGGGGGGTTTGCGAAGGTGGGTTGCGTGGTTAGGGACTCGAATTCRGGGGTCGGTCTCAAAGGAAGGTGGGTTGCAAATTGGAGGTGGAGATTCGCAACAGTGGTGGGTTCGTGACGGTGGGATGGCGAGGGTGATGAGGGTGGCTAGGTGGCGACTGAGGGTGGTGTGTGAAAGGTAGAGCGGTGGAGTGGGAGTGGGGTGGTGGTGGGTTTTTTTTGTTTGTTTTTTGTTTTTTTATTTTTTTAAAAAAATTAAATTTAACCATGGTTAAGTTAAATTTAACAATTAAGGGTATAATGTGGAAGGTTATTGAAGTTCAGGGGTATACTTTGGACAAAAAAATTTGGAGGGGTATACCTTGGAAAACGCAAAAACACGGGGGTATTCCGTGGAATTTCCCTTATATGTTTTACACGTTTGTTCTCGACATTTTGGAAATTGAGCTAGTTGTCTAAGACATGCTGTATCTATCTATGTGGCTATAAGATAAAACTCGACTATTTTGANTTTTTTTCTTCTGACCAGTTTTTATGAATCTATGCAGCCAGATTGAGATTGACAGTAAATTTTTGGAGTCTCAGCACATTATGGATTACAGTCTTTTGCTTGGAGTGCATTATCGTGCTCCTCAGCACCTCCGCCCTTTCACTTCTCGTACTAGCAGCATCAATGCAGATGGATTGGGCGTTGTAGCAGAAGAAGGTTTGTAGCTGAACCACTAAGACGCCTTTCCTTCTTATGGATTGTTGCTTCTTCAAAAGAGTATTAGAGTAGCTACAAAGAGTTAAAAGATTTCTAGAATAAAATTTTCTGATTGAATGTCTTGCTAGTATAATCTTGCCAGTATAAAGTAAGCTAGTACTTTCCTCTSAAAAAATGTAAGCTAGTACTTGCCTGAACAAGTCTTAAAAAGGCGAATAGATAACTTGTCTGCATTCTTTTAGGGTTTAAACTATGATCCATATGCTCAACCATCTAGCGCTTTAACACAGTCCACTGTTTACTTGTGTGCTTTGTATAAATATGTATATTTGAAATCAAAACCAAAAAAAGGTCAGCACTCAGCCTTAAATTTATCCAAGTAAGGTAGTTCATAATGAATTAAAGGTGCATATAGCATCGTATCATGTTGCCATTTTTCTACCGATCAGTGACCAT
The DNA here is from genome assembly GCA_008642245.1 of Bassia scoparia. Classification (NCBI taxonomy): domain Eukaryota; kingdom Viridiplantae; phylum Streptophyta; class Magnoliopsida; order Caryophyllales; family Amaranthaceae; genus Bassia; species Bassia scoparia. The sequence goes on from SNQN01001402.1 coordinate 39,075, forward strand.
TTCTATGATTCTATATTTCTATCCCTGAAAGATCTTTTCATTTTTGGTATTAATTTGGACACCTGAGGCCCCACTCTCCAGTTTTCGACTTTTTTCTTTCRTTTTGAGTCCCTGGCACAACCATATGCTTACAGTTTTGCAGGAATTTTTACCATAAAATGGAATTAAAAACTATGAGTTTAACTTGCTGCATCTGATGTTGCATTGGCACCAAGGGTAGGCTACATAGTTGCTCTCTACACGTCTATTGTTCAAGCTATGCCTATGCCATTTTTTTTTTGCTGTTTRTGTATTTTTCAATTCGGCCTATAATTGTTAGGCAACTGATCTTTTCTGGTAGAGATAATAGTTTCTGTGGATTCGTTTGTCATCATGAGGTATATTTTTTGAGGGGCTGTTATGAATTCAGTTCTTAAAATTTACCCTCTTTAAGAAAATCAGTCTGTGGTGCAATTCATCTGCATTGTGATAAATTTTGATTGACTTCTTATGGACAGATGCTTGGGATGATGGCATATTTGCTTATCCACAGAGCCTTGTTCTTGTTCCACGAGGAGATGATGCAGTGTCGTTGTGGTTCTCATGTTAGAGGCAACAGATTACGGGCAGCTTCTGGTGCAGGTGATGAAGAGTGGATTTGCTTCTTCCAGGCACAGCGAGGTTTGAATTTTTTTCCATGTATTTGAATACTTTATTTGATTGTGGTGTTGATGAGAACTTTTTAATTGCCGCGAAGTTAACTTATTTTTAAATGTTTAAAATGTAGAATGTGGAAACGTAGTTTATAGATAATTGAGTTTGGCTGGAATCTTTTATGATGGTTCACTCACCACCTTTTGGCGAGCATTCGCTTAAAGTAAAGGACATGATGTAGTCAAAACCACTCTCTCCGTTGGTATTTTGGCTAGTACTAAAAAAAGCATCGTTGCGCTTATAATGTGTTTTGAAATTTATGATTTATTGCTTCTCTTGCTCTTMTTAGGGCTACTTTACTTCCASTTGGAGGATTCCACTGTTATTTTGGTAGTCCAATAAGAGGTGGAGTAATGAAAACCTTGCACAAATCTTTATTTCTGCCCTTATTCTTTTGACCCTTTTGTTTTTCTTAAGACAAAATCARGAGGTGTCYTCMACTGATAAYATGGGATCATGTTATTGTTCAATTGRTATGCCCCCCCAAGCTTGACCTTGTTGTGGGTGAATTACTGAATTTGTTCTTTATATCACTCTTTTAACTCTCTAGCTGCTATCTCTGTGAGTTACGGGCTTGCAGCGGTATGTCTATTTGGAAAATTTGTTTGTCTTCTGAGATGAATTTTTCCTTTTTTTGTTAGGCTTCAAATTCAACTTGGGGTGAACATGCCTGCAAGAGCTGAACGTCATCCAGAAGAATCCGAAGCTAAATTTCACGAGGTTTATGATGTTGTTTTGTACTTGGGTATAATTGATATTCTCCAGGATTATAACATGAGCAAAAGGATTGAACATGCATACAAATCTCTTCAGTTCGACTCGTTGTCCATATCAGCTGTCGATCCCACATTTTACTCTCAACGGTTCCTAGATTTTATTCAAAAAGTTTTCCCTACTAATGTATCTGGAAGTTGAAGAAAATTTTCAAGTAAGATTGAGTWACATCAATAGCATGTTACATAGTAGTAAAAAAAGAGAGGACTAGGTTTCCAATTACTTGGATTTTTACCTTTGTAAATCTAACGAATATCCTTTCTTGCATTGACTATTGGATGTCTTTCATATAAACTTGGTGGGATTTGTCATGAGCTTGATCATTATTTTTGTACTTATCACATGTACTAACTTAATAGTAAATATTCATTTTTGTATATTATATCTTGAATTACAGTTATATACTTGCATGTTACTGAGTAATATAGAGTAAAATTGGATAATTCCCGAGCAAATGCTCAATTTTAATACTAGATAATATGTATGTACAATACTTTTTTTTTTTAAAAAAAAAAACTTTTTCATAAAATATGATTATTTAAAAACAAACCTTTAAGAAGTTTAGTCTTATACCACATCATATCTATCTTATATCTCTATTATACTCCATATAAGTCAAGGGAGAACAATGATYTCCCCTAGGCAATGTCTGATTTGCCCTTGGCAAATAGAAAATTAACCTATTTAAAACTTTTTTTTAATTAATTCACTTCAAATTATAAAATTTTCAATTAAAGGAAAATTTTAAATTTACAAAATAAACTACTACTTAAAAGTTAAAACATTTATGGTAAACAAAATATAATTAAAAAAARACAATTTTTAAAACAATTACAATTCAAAGAGCGTCAAATTGAAATATAGATTCACATATTTTTTTATATATTTTTTCAAGTTTTAAGCACGCATAGTGTGCACTAGAAAACTAAATCCTTATCAATTTACTGCCCAATCTTATACATTGATGTTTACCTTTTTGTTTCAGTATAATATTTTATTTTCCAAATATAAAGTCAATGTTAATTGCCTAACATCCCTATCAAATATAAAAAGCTCTCTCATTTTTTGCCAAAGTGTAACAATTAATAAAAATAGAGGTAATATATATATGCATTTTAATTTTATTATTCCATCAAATTTAAAAAATCGTGRATCGCACGGGCATTATTTAATTTTTAACTAGTTTTGTTGCCCGACGTTGCACGGGTAGAAGTTTTGTTATGTGAAGCTTCGTAGGAGGTATGAGATCAGATCTCTAATAAATATTATATAAATTTTGATTGCATTACTATGTTAGTTTAGTATTTATGCACGTCTTATTGTCGCACTACAATCAAAGTCAAAACATTAGACAAAATCAACAAATTCACAAAATYAAAATACTAAATTCTACACACAATACAAGTACTCCGTATTTTCTATATTAAAAAAATAGAATAAAAAAAATCAAAATAAAAAATAGGGAGAAAAGTTGCACCYATTTAGTGAGCCACAATAAATGGAAAGAAAATGGTGGGAATTAAGATTAGAATACCAAAAGCTTTTTTGTATTTATTTTAACCCAAAGAATATAAAAAATTGAAAAGGTTCAATTGGAATATGTCATGAGAAAAAAAATATTTATGAGTSTAAAAACATAGAGTTTATCTTGTCATATTAAATTGTAAGAATACCAAGAGATGAAAATCTCAAACATCCACAATGAATTGTAGCGCCATGTGATGTCCAAACAAATGCCTCTAAATTTCATAATAATGAAGGAGAAGATGACAACTATGTTTATAGGGGGTTTGTTTTTATAATTTAGGTATAGATTGGTTCAGAAGTAAATGAAAATAATGTGGAAGTGATAATATAAAAATAATTATGGCAAAAGTTAACAAGCGCCCCTAGGGCGTTTGATAAAATAATCAAAAATGGAAATATTAAATGAATATTAACAATAATTACACCGATTGACGTGTGAATTTGGCATGCATTCCAAGTTTAATGCCATTTTAGGAAATATATTTATAGCTTATCTAACGCCCCGGGGAGTCCATTAGCAATATCAAAATATTATTAGACAAAGCATTTTATTCCTACATACAATGATGTAAAAATATCATATTATTGAAGTATAAAGTGCAATGTTCATTGGGTGAAAAATTATATGACGAATTAAAAATACAAGAAATATTTTTTTCTTCCATTAATGAAATTATTCTTAAATGACATATGGGGTACAAATTTCTCTCCTGCTACACAATTTTCTTTATCTGGCTACAAGCCTACAAACTTACAATCTTGACTTTGACATTCTATTTTTGATCCATTGTAATTGATTAACTTCAATCAACAAAGAGAGTTCACAACCTGCACAAATCAAACATAAAAATTAATTTAGATGAAATAACTTGGGTTATGAGAATTAAAGTCTATATGTCAACACTTTTGTCAAGTTATAAAAAGAAGAATAGAAATATATATACCTGAACACTTATGTTTTTTTTATACATACCATAAGAAAAAATGTTAAAATTTTACATTTTCAATGTTTGTAATGTGATAAAACTCCACAAATTTATTTAAAATTGAAAAAAATAGAAAATAACAAAAAAGCTTTTATGTTAAGAATTATACAGTCTATTGAATACATACAAATAAAATCAGTTTAATAAACAGCTATTAGTATGAATGAGTGATTGATTCACATAATTTTTGTGATTTAGAATCCACACATGAAAGTGTTATAAACAATTTCACCTTCTGTAATACAAAGTTTAGGCAAATTATAAAAAATAGAAAAAAAATTTCAAAAAATATTTTAAAGAGAAATATATGATTGCACTGAAGAATCCTTGCTAACGTTCCCCAAATATTGTCGAAATGATCCATGGCAAATGCTTACAGATAAATTTAATCCGACACGAAACGGACGGAGAACCAACGTTTCTACACTAATAATAATGATGTAAGAACGCTCGAAGCACGATGATGACAAGTGTCACCCATCAAAGTTCCTTAGTTGAGGATTGCCTATAACACCCGAAAAACCAAGAAAACACACACAATTCTTAGCATTTATTGTCATAACTCCCAATTACTTTGAGATTCTCTCCACTACTTTCTCTCTCTAGGCTTGACACTTTACTCCTATAGCATACTTACTTAACATCGGAGGGAGATAATCCAATAGGTTCTTCTCAGCTCCTTTGCATGTGTTGCCAGGCAAGCTTTATCTGTTAGGAGCGTGAAGTAACATCTGGTGCCGGAGACGTTAAACGTGCAATAGAAGTCACTCTCCAGAGGTAGCATTGAAGAAGCTCCGACCCCTCTCTCAACCCAGAACTAGAGAAATATTGTAGCCAAACACGTCATCCCCATTTACTTGCTACTACATTGGCGTTGTGGACAATCAGAAATGGCTTCAGATACAATCAACACGAAGCATCAGACCTCAATCTTCAGAAAGGAGAGTAATCCCACGACGAGATGAACGCCGCACTCCACTTTCCGTAATGCTGCGGTGGAGCAACGCGATCTGTCCTCAGGACTTGCATAGTAGGTTATTCTTCACATAGATACACTCAAGAGAAATTCCAAAGTGGGAGTACCAATATGGTCTCCATTTCTATCCCCACAGTTGATTAAAGATAATTGTACGCTCTCCAAAAGCCCACAATTTTCATCTCACCCTTGACGTCCTTCATGCAGGCAAGTCAACAGATTGTATGGCACGTGAAGCTCTTGTCAAGTCCCAAGCTTTGGAGTACAARACTCCCATCATTCCCAAGCTCAGAACCATCAAGGTCAAAAATCCAACGCCGAAAGGTAAATTCGTTTCTACTGAGCARGTTCCTTTGGAACGAGAGAAAAGTCAGGCCAGGAGGTACCGTAACACTCCTAAGCCTGCCAACACAACAACAACTGCCACCAAGGCCACCTCTGCCAAGGGTGGCCCTTATAGGTTTGATGAAGCCTATGTAGAGGATGACGTTTCTTCTCGCGAGGAGCCGGAAGACGTCAAGACTCTTATTGAAAAGAGGAAGCAGGACCGCGAAGCTTCCTCCATGGATGCCTAGAAGATCATTGAGATCAAGAGGGAAAGGAACCAAGATGCCAGGCTAATCCTGGACAAGAAGAGAACTGAGAGGCTTAAGCAAGCCGCTCGYCGCTCGGTATGATGAAGAGCATTCCTTGACTGGTTCCACGCCAGTGTGTACGGACCCTTCACACCGTTCTTTTCAAACGCATGGTCCAGCACAAAGCACATCTGGTCAGGCCACCTCGAGATCGCATCGACATGAGCTTGAGGTTAGATCCCACCAATGTGGGGGGTGTCACCAAAGCGGTGCTCTCCTGAATAGGGGTCATGGTCAAAAACCCCAAGGGGTGACTAGGGGGATGCAAGCGCTCTCCCTAACTAAAAAGAACCCCTTCTCTCCCTCTATCCTCATGGCTACGCAGTCCCAAAAGATCAAGTTTCCATCTATTGATGCTTATGATGGAACTARAGACCCAGATGATCATCTGASAATGTACAAGTATCTAATGCTAACCACCCAGGCCGACGATGCGACTTGGTGTAAGTATTTTCCAGTTACTCTTAAGGGGCTGGCACAAAGGTGGTTCAGCGGTCTTCCAACAGGTTCTATCCACAACTTCAATGAGCTAGCTGTTCTTTTCACTTATCATTTCATGGCACATCGCCAGGAGCAAAAAAGTAGCTTACACTTGGGTAGGATCCAACAACGGTCCAATGAGAGTTTGAGAAGCTATGTAAAACGCTTCAACAACGAAACTCTCCAAATTCCAGACTT
>SNQN01001402.1:47388-61258 GCA_008642245.1 Bassia scoparia
GGAAAAGCTACCCTGAATTCGATTGACTCAGCAGTAGCTAAAAGCATTGCTAAGCTCCAACGCAGTGAGCTGATTCATTTCAGCAAGTTACTTAAGTCCATAGCCTTGGTGAAGCCGAAGAATTTCTTTGGGTTTGAGGAACCTGCTTACCTAGAAAGTTGGATTAGAACGTTTGACAAAATCTTCAAAGCCTTAGAGTGTCCCGAGCACATGAAAGTGATAAGTGCTTCATTTTATCTTAATGATACTGCTGATGCTTGGTGGTCCCAAAGGAGAGACATTTTTGAAAACCTATCTAACTTTGGATGGGAAACCTTTAAGGAAGAGCTAAGGAATGAGTTTATCCCATATCGGTTATCGAGTCACCAACCTACTGGAGAAATGGAAAGGGTGCGTAACGAGAAGCCATCTGATGATATTCCTGGAGGGCAAAACCAACGGGAAGACCGCAATTCCATGCCAAGCAGTCAAGGCGGAAGAACTGGTCAAGAAATAGGCAATGCTACTGGGAGTCTGTCAGCAATGGGCAGAGGGGAGGCTGAAAAGTCCTCTAAAGTTGTCACCGGTACCTTCTCTATCCATTTGATCTATTATATCCCTGTTAAAACTTTGTTTGATCCTGATGTTACTTATTCTCTTGTTTCCACACCTGTTGTCACCCAAATGACTTTTTGTTTCGAGCCTGTTGTTTTATCTGTTTAATTGACCATGGGCGAAGTTATCCCTTGTGATAAATTTCATGAAGGCTTATCCTTAAACACCGAGGAAGCCGTCTTTCCATTTAACCTCTTTGAGTCGACTTAGCAAACTTGGATGTCTTTGGGAGTGAATTAACTTGGGATATACATGGACTACGTGAGATTGTGATTACTGAAATCGTACGTAAGGGATTAGTGGAGAAGAGTGTGACCCATCGGAGTCTTAAGAAATCGAAAAGTTGGGGACTAGTTCGTATGATGAAAGATACGAGTTAATAGTTTAAAGGTTATCCAGTATATTTCTGTTGTGTGAAAGACTTGAGTGTGAGGAGAGTAAAAGAATCGAGCATGTTATAGTGGTGAATGAGTTCATAACTGTTTTCTTTCCAGAGGAGCCTTCGGGCGTGCTAACTAGAGAGAATTTGGGTTCGCCATAAGTTTATTTTCGAGGTCTACACTGCTTTCACAAACACCCTATAGAATGGCACCAGCGAAGTTAAGGAGTTGATCAGTCAATTACAGAATTGTTAAGTAAGAAGTCCAATAAGCCTAGTGCCTCATCTTGGAGAACACCAATTTTATCTGTGGCAAAATGAGAGGAAAGTTTCCGCCTGTGTATTGATTATTGGGAATCAAACTATGTCACTGTAGAGAATGAGTGTCATTTAACGAGACTAGATGACTTGTATGACCACTTACAAGGAGGAATGATTTTAGGTTGACCTGAGGTCAAGATGTCACCAGTTGAGGGTTACTAACAAAAACATTCCAAAAACTACTTGGAGACTCGTTTTGGGCACTATGAGTTTATGATCATGCATTTTGGGTTGACCAATAAATATTCGAGGATAATAAGTTTGGGGTTACACAATTTTTATGGAGTTACCGAACGGAGTATTTCATGAGTACTTAGACAAATTGTGGTTGTTTTATCGATGATATCTTGATATATTCGATGGATGAGGTGGAACATGTTGCGAACTTGAGGATTGTTCTAGAAACACTTTGAGGTCTTAATCGTTTGCCATTTTCCAAATGTAAACTGTGATTGGAGAAAGTTGTGTCTTTGGGTCATTACATTTCTAGGAAACCTATTTCTGTGGAACCTGCGTAGGTTAAGGAGGTTAATGAGTGGCCATGCCTAAGAAGCGACTGTTGTCCGATGTTTTATGTATTCTGGGGTCAATTGACTACCTTAGGAGGTTTGTTAAGGACTTCTCAAAACTAGCAAGACCGTAACCAATGTGATAAAAAGAGAGACCAAATTAGCGTGGAGTAAACAATGTGTGTCAGCCTTCAAAAAAACCTTAAAAATCGGTTGACAACCGCCTCGGTACTAGCATTGCCCGATGGACATGAAAGATTGGCGTTGTATACTTAGGCATCAACAAAGCTTAGTTATGTTATGCGACAGAATAGTAAGGTAATAGAATGGTGATATGAAGAGTTGAGTACTATGTCAATTGAGCCATGTACACTTGATGTATTGCGGAATTTTTGATAATATTAAGGAACAAGTACGAAATTGAGAAATTGGTGTTGGAAGTGTATTTACAAGTTACGAGGATGGAAGTCTGACATTTAAGGGTATGTAATATGTTTATGAAATTGAGGTGATTTGAGACAGATGACTCTGGAGGAGATAAATGTACAAAAATTGAAGGAATTATATTAGTGGCCGAACATGTAAAGAGAAATAGCCGAGTTCGTTTTCAAAAGGTTAGGCATGAGGAGCCGAGTGGGAGTGAGATTCAATATCGCTGGACTTGAATATGAGTTTACCCAAGACTAATACGAAGAATAGGACGATTTGAGTCATTGTTGGTTGTCTTACTAAGACGACAATACGGTACCAATAAAGGAAACTTGAAAAAGTATCCTGAGTTTGTGGGTGAGTTTTGTTTGTTTGGGTGAGTTACGGGGACGTAACTCTTTTCTTTTAAGGGGGGTAGAATGCGATAGAATTTCGCGCTTTTGCCCTGTTTTACTTACTTATTGCGTCAATTTTGGCCTGTTATATGCCTATTTTGTCAAATATTACTTCAAGTTGCTTGACTTTGGCCTAGTAGGCATGATTTGGTTTAGTACACATACTATGAAAGTGTGTGAAATGATGTCAAGTGTGGGCACTGGAGAATCATTTCAGTGATACAAGCCATCTGTAACACCCCTTGGTGTGAACAGGGCACTGAAAAATTTCTGGCTTTTAAACTGATACCACTTGACATCTATTGAAATTCTCGAGAGATTGTGGATTTTGGGACAAGTTTCGGGGACGAAACTTCTTTTAAGGGGGGTAATTGTAATCCCCCGTAAATTTCGGATATTTATAATTATATTTTCTTATAAATATAAAACAATTATTTTATAAAACGATTCGATTTACTTAAAGTTCTATCTAATTTTTATCATTTTCGCTAAGATATATTTCATAATATCTTTTTATTTGATTTTAACTTTATTTTATCCAAAACGATAGTTTAACAAAAAAAAAAAAAAAGAAAAAAAAGGGATATTCGAAAATGTTTCTAAATAAAACCTAATTTAATTAAAAGGGTTTTATCTTTTTTTTCTCATACACTTCACGCCACTTTCCATCACTTTGAGTTTCAAAAACGAAAAAAAAAGGGAGAGAGAGGAAAGCCGAGACAGAACACACGAGAGAGAGAGAGAGAGAGAGAGCTGTCACACGAGTGTGCTGCTACCGTGGCTGCCTGACGCCGACAACCGCAACCCATCGGAGGCGCTGATCGGAGGCCGCAGCCGTGCTGTTGGTGCTGCGTTGCTGTTGTCGCTTCTTCGCTGTTGTTGCTGCGTTGTTGTAACTGCTGCTGCGTGTTGTATCGTTGCTGCGCTGTCCGTGTGCCACCACCGCCACGCCGCTGCCCACCGCCGTGAACCACTGCCGCCACCACAGCAGCGGTCCTCCCTCTCCCCTACTTCTCTTCTTATTTTTCTTCTTCCTTTCCATATTTCAAAACCATGCTCTAATTGTTTCTTTTATGTTAGAATTTATAAGCAATTACTTATACAATCATTTTGAATAGGTTGTTAGTAGTATTAAATTGTTTTGATGATTTCATTAATTTTCAGATTTGTTGATTATGAAATTAGGGCTTTTAAATTGGGGATTTTCATATTTTAAGGGCTAAGGATTGATTAATACTAGTTTTGTGTTATATGAAAATTGTTTGACATCAAAAGTTGAATTTTATGGCTTTAAACACAAATTTCAGATTGGTTTTTAAGGGTATTTGGAAGTTTTGATGAATCTAAGTCATGTTTTAATATGAATTAAGCTTGTTTATGACTTATAATATATTTATACAAACTTAGACTTTGATTTATGCAAGTTTTAATAAATTTCAGGTTTTCATAAATATTTTTGAAGCTATGAGTATTGAGAATAATGGGTTTTCACATCAAAATCGATGGTTTAATATATTGTACCACTTGTATGCATATGTTTTTGAGTTTTTAAAAGTTTTATATTAAAAGGAAATTTTCAGAATTATTCGATGAATTAAAGTGTTGAAATATCTTATTGAAAAGTTAGATTTTCATGATTTTTCAAGCTAAGACTATAGTATATTATTCATACTATTAAATGAGGGTTTTGTGAGGTATAAAAACATTGTTCGAATGATTTTTCGAGGCTTGTTAAGCTTCTCAGTATTGCTGTAAATTACGTGCAAAGTGTATTGATTCAAGTTTTGTAAAATGATTAGGAGGAGACTTCGTAGAGGTCGATTTCTGAGTATTGGATTGACTTTGTATTCAATTGGCTCAAGGTACGTACTACTTGCGAAATCCTTGATGTATGTGTATATGTATCCTTGATGTATATGTTTCCTTGGAATCGTTTGGGAGTCACGAATAAGCCATTTATTTGGGTATTGGGTCGATAATTGAGGAACTGTGGAATATTGAGGAATTTGGTTTGTTCATGAGGTTGATATGAGGATTGATATTTGTCTGTTGCTTATAATAAATTGGTTTGGTCTATTGATGGTATAAGTGGAGTCAAGTATAACTTGCTTCATGAGGTTGTTTATAATATAAGGATGAATTAAGTGGAGTCAAGTATGACTTGCTCCATGAGGTTATGTTATTACTCGTTCATGATATGAGGTGTGAATCGAGCAAAGGGAAGTATTCAAGTCTTAATGACGAGGTTAGTTGGCTTGTCCAACAGGTTTGTTAATTAAAGGAATAATTTGTGTTAAAAGTATTGCAATGTGGTTTGTGGTCTTGATTGTGAGTCATATGATCTTGTCAAATAATTAACAATTAATAATGAAATATGAATGAGCAATAAAACTCTGGATTTGTGCACGTCTAGAGTATTGACAATCAGGGGTTGGGGTTGCGATTGATTCGCTTCCTTACTAGGGCCGTCTGATCAACGCGTCTCTTTATATTTACTTTAAAAACGGATTTTATCCAAATGGGTTTTATCCAAATGGGGTTAGTTTGAGATCTCATCTAACTATGGTGACGGAGTCGCGCCCGTTCGCCATCTGGTTTATTGAATTTTTTGATGTCTTTCGACGGGGAGGCATGGGGGATGAACTATGTCACCTTGTGTGTCTGGTTCGAATAGTGGCACCTTGTGTGTCTGGTTGAATTGTGGCACCTCGTGTGTCTGGGATTGGACAACCTTGTCTGTTGCTCATATCTTAACAAATGTAATGAAATGTATTGGGTCTTATATTGGAGTCGAGTGAGTCATTTTGCAGGTACAATCTAGTTAACAGAAGCAGTTGAGGATTTGAGATTGTGTTGTATTGGAGCAGCTATATGTAATATGTAATTGATGATTTTGGTCTGAGTTTGGGATCAGTTGTATATGTATAGTATTGTTAAGTGGTTATGAACACCACAATTGGGTTTTCTTTTGTTTTTAAGCAGGTGTCGTAACTTGGTATGTCCAGTTTTTAGGGGAGATGCTGTCCGTTTATTTTCTGATTCCGTAATTTGTATGTACTCAGCTTTGCTGATTGCGTGTTTTTGTGTTTTGTGTGTTGTCCACATTTTCTTCCTTTGGTGGACCTGTGATGATCCTTATTTCACTTGGAAATTATGGGGAGCAGACTTTTTACAGGATTTGCAATCAGATGACTAGCCTTGGATGGTTGGGATGAGTGAGAGCCGATCGTGCTTTAACAATTTGATTAATAACGTAGACTTTACATAACGACCTTGCTACTTAGATTCAATTTGGTTGTTTTAAAAAGAATTTTATTATGGTTTACGAATAAGGGCCTTAATGGTTCCAATTTGTCAATCGATTTTATACATCTTCGAGATTTTATAATTTGGTTAAACTATATCTTTTTTTTATTCCCGCTGTAAAAGATTGTTTTAGCCTAAACGTTTGAACACGTGGCGGTGACATGCCAATGATTCTCCGTATTTTAGTTTAATTATTTCACAGGTAAAGGGGGAGAATTATTGGGGTGTTACAATAGTAGTCTTCCCTACAAGTAAACTTGTTATCACCGAGTTATACTTTTTAGGAAGAGACACATCAAAATTATTGCTTTGTCCTCCTCTTCAATCTTTACATCTAAACTTGTTAATTGGGTGATCAAGCCATTAAACTTATTTAGATGATCTTGTAGTGATGCACCATCTTCCATCTCGAGCGCATAAAGATCTGATACCACTTGTTAGGTCGCCGAACCCGTGCCCCCACACACACAACAATATTGTCCACTTTGGGTGTGACCCCGGCACGACTTTACTTTTGGACAACCCCAAAAGGAGAAATGATAAACATATAGCAGCTAGAAGTATAGCGCGGTTACTGTTCACTGCTTTTTGGCACTGTTTGGCACTGTTTATGTTTTTTAAAATGTAAAAAAAAAAAAGATAAATTTCACACAAATTATAACATTGTCCAACTATATGCTAAACTTTGTCTTGTTAATTTCTAACATTGTCCAACTATACCCAAACCTTGTCTCAACGTAGCCTAACATTGTCCGACAATTTTAGTGTGTTAACCAAGATTTCACCTGCGCTTTATTCCTAACTGGTATGAGTATTTACTTCCTCCCCCCAAAAGGCCTTGTTATTGTATGTGTGTGAGCTCTCTAATATAAAGCACTTCAATATTTCAATATTTTTCGATGTGGGACTTGGGATGACTTTCCCAACATTTTCCTTTTGTAGAGAAGGAATGCCACAATTTCCTCCTAACTTCTTACTTTTCCTTATTTATTCCCCATCCTTCATTTCTATTTCATTTTTCATTTCCTTCATGAGTTTTTCTCTAAACAAACAAACAAAGGAAAACTTTTTTTAAGTGAATGTTTTCCATCGAAAATTGTTTTCCCTAGAAAATGATTTTCCATGAAAATTATTTTCCTTCCAAACAAACGGAGCCTTAGTACATCATTTCCGATTTGAAATATATGTTCGTGTCTTGCTTAACAGAATATTAACGATCAAAACAATTACTCGGTACTAAATTTGACTGCCTACAAAAACTAAGGGCATCCACAATGGGGTTTGTTTTTCTATTTTGAGGTTTGAAAATCAAATCCTTTATTGTGGGTGAGTGGTTTGTATTTGATGAGGTGAAATTTAGGTAGGGCATTGGATGTAATATAAAAGAGAAAATAAAATCACATTAGGTAAAAGACAAATGTGAATTTATATTTTGGGTTCTACCTACTAGCCTTTTGAACTATTGTTAGTAAAAGGTTTGTTAATAGAAGGGTTTGTATAAATATGATGTGACATTAGTTCAAACTCCTTACAGGGCATGTGATTTCCGCACTCCATGGGGAAATCTGTACTCCAATTTAACGATCGCCAAAGCAATCGCTAAATTGAAGTGCGAAAATAAGTTCTTCCCCTAAAGGTTTAAACTATTGTGGATGCCATAAGAATGCATAAGGAACCATCTCGTAAGGTGAAAGTGTGAAACCAGACNCTCCACCATAAGAGACAAATCTTCCTCATCATTAACGGCAGTAGTAGCAACCGCTCCCCTAATGTTCTTCAATGCCTTCAAGTCGTCTTTGTACTTGGAACACTTTGTTTGAATGTGTCCCTCCTCCTCACAGTACCAACACTTGATTTTTGGGTCATCCACCTTCTTGCCTTTCCTCCTTGTGCTTCCTTCCACTAACAACCCCTCAGCATGAGTTGTAGACGATCAAGCCATTAAACTTATTTAGATCTAAACTTATTAATTGGGTGATCAAGCCATTAAACTTATTTATATGATCTTGTAGTGATGCACCATCTTCCATCTCGAGCGCATAAAGATCTTTCTTCAAGAGTAACTTGTTAGCCAAATACTTTGACGCATACATCTTCGTCAACTTGTCCCACAAATCTTTTGAATTTGAGTCATCCAACACGTTGTACTTGATTTTCGGCGCAAGGGCCAACCGAATCGTACTTGTAGCGCGAAGTTGCATATCCGGCTCTGATACCACTTGTTAGGTCGCCGAACCCGTGCCCCCACACACACAACAATATTGTCCACTTTGGGTGTGACCCCGGCACGACTTTACTTTTGGACAACCCCAAAAGATCTTGTTATTGTATGTGTGTGAGCTCTCTAATATAAAGCACTTCAATATTTCAATATTTTTCGATGTGGGACTTGGGATGACTTTCCCAACATTTTTCTTTTGTAGAGATGGAATGCCACAATTTCCTCCTAATTTCTTACTTCTTCCTTATTTATTCCCCATCCTTCCTTCATTTCTATTTCATTTTTCATTTCCTTCATGAGTTTTTCTCTAAACAAACAAACAAAGGAAAACTTTTTTTTAAGTGAATGTTTTCCATTGAAAATTGTTCTACCTAGAAAATGATTTTCCATGAAAATTGTTTTCCTTCCAAACAAACGGAGCCTTAGTACATCATTTCCAATTCGAAATATATGTTCGTGTCTTGTTTAACAGAATATTAACGATCAAAACAATTACTCGGTATTAAATTTGACTGCCTACAAAAACTAAGGGCATCCACAATGGGGTTTGTTTTTCTATTTTGAGGTTTGAAAATCAAATCCTTTATTGTGGGTTAGTGGTTTGTATTTGATGAGGTGAAATTTAGGTAGGGCATTGGATGTAATATAAAAGAGAAAATAAAATCACATTAGGTAAAAGACAAATGTGTATTTATATTTTGGGTTCTACCTACTAGCCTTTTGAACTATTGTTAGTGAAAGGTTTGTTAATAGAAGGGTTTGTATAAATATGATGTGGCATTAGTTCAAACTCCTTATAGGGCATGTGATTTCCGCACTCCATGGGGAAATCTGTACTCCAATTTAACGATCGCCAAAGCAATCGCTAAATTAAAGTACGAAAATAAGTTCTTCCCCTAAAGGTTTAAACTATTGTGGATGCCATAAGAATGCATAAGGAACCATCTCGTAAGGTGAAAGTGTGAAACCAGACCACTGGTCATCAAGTGAACAATTACCAGATTCTACCACGTTTATCCAAACACAACATGTTCCAATTGTGGGTCCGATATAGCTGGTCCAGCGAGCCTCAAGTGGTGCAACGAGAAGAGAAGAGGAGGGAGAAGGTTATGTTTCAAGTGGACAAGGGTGAAATGAAAAATGAACTCCAATATTTGGGCCGATACTAAGTAATATGGGGACGATGAATAGTAACCGAACCCTTTGTGTTACAAATTTACAATTCATAATGATCAACACTATTATACKAATTTTGATTTTATTAGTGATTTGACTTTGTCAAGCTTCAAGCCTTCAACCACTACTCCAAAAGTTGCTCATTAAAATGAAGACACAAAAGTACCTTAAAACGGGAAGCATTCTTTCTAATTTTAATTTTTATTTTTATATTTTCGCTTACGAAGTCAGTAGAATTTTTTAATTTACATTTTCCACTAAGTCAACCAAATTTTATTTTAACAATATATAAAAACAAACCGATATTTTCGATCATCAAATTAATAAATAAAGTAAATAAAGAATAAATAAACCCATATTCAATGAAGACTATTTGCATATATAGCCGAAGTTTTGGCGTATGATGCGGATAAAATGTTTGTAAATTTGTGCTGATTAAAAAACGAAGCAAGCTTTGGGCTTTAAGAATTATTAGAATTTGTCTAATAACAAGATCGAACACAGATTTACTAAACCAATGCTTTTTGAAATCTGTTTGCTACGCAAAGAGTAATATTTTTTTCCCTATAACCATATATATTTTGGATATTAAATACTAATTTTTTAAAAAAACTTCGAAAATATACTAAGTATTTTGCACATATTTTGAGTAACAAAATAAAATCAATAGTGTCATACTACATTAATTTATATAAGACCATACAAATAAACACATTTTGCCTTAAACATAGCCAAATTGCGAAAGTGCGTCGTGCACCAAATCCTCCGTTATTTTTTTTTAACTCCGTAGAACCTCGTTCCAGTTTCGTTTTCGAAGCCAGTTATCGCAAAGTGCATAGATATGATTGATGAACCAGTTCTATACAAATAATAAGTACAAACACGTACCACCTAGATATTTACTATTACTCATTTGTGTAACAAGTCAAAATTACTCAGAGATATTGATACGACAGTGCGAGCTGTGTAACAATCATCACAAAACAATAACTATCGTTTCTCCATAAACTTAGTTCACACATCTTACTCTTATTCTAGAACCAAACTTATTCAACTTTTTACGCAACTTAGTCATACTATTTTTATCAACTCAATCAAGCTCTATACAAAATCGTGAGTCCAAAAATGGATACTGAACATCTAAAAAAACGGACGGAGTATATAGACGTGGTCTTTACGAGTAGCGAATTTTTTTGGATTGACTAGTACAATTAACTTATGAGTATTATTGCCATTTGCCAAAGGGTGAATATGGCAATAATTGTTTAAAAATAGTTTTTAAAAAGGACGAACAATTAACTTACGGAGATAATTTTAACAAATATATTATTGTATCTTAGGAATGGGCAATCAAAATGCATTAGTTGCATATAATCAATAGCCAAAGTACTCATGGCAATTTTAGGCCTCTTTTTATTCCTTGATCTAGAATTTTATGAAACTCATGCCCCATACATTAAACCACAATCATTGTCATTCATCATTAAAAAAGGAATAATAAACTTCGAATTAGACCAATTGTTCTATGGAAAGACAATATGTAATTTGACTCCATCAACGTCCGTTTTACTTATATCCTTCCTTGAGTTTCAATCATATACTAGAAGTATATAAACACAGAAGTCTTGATTTTATCAACTTTACGCGTTTATTTATTCTTTATAAATAACTACGTAAAATTTATAAAAGGCGAGAAATTTTAGAATATAATAACAATTGAACAAATGTTTCAAAAGATTACAGCAAAGTACAAGATTGACAATTAGAATGGATGACATCTATCCACATTCAATGGGAAAGTTGATGAACTACTTCTTGAACTCTTACCATGCCAAGAGAAAAAAGACGACTCCTAATTCTTTCCACTAACAACATTGTTACAGACACCTTCATTTACACTAGTAGCACTACTACTAACCTCATTATCATTGCTATTACGCATACAAATGCATATGATTTTGCCTTACAATCTCTTGTACTCAAGATTAACCGCGATCAGAGCGCGCTGAACATCTCATCGAAACAGAACCTCCTAATCGGCTGTTGGACCGCGAATTGCTCGCCTTTTGCCTTATGTTGATGCACTCATCACCATGATGGAGAAATTATGCAACTTCCTAGACAAAAACTTGTTGTGCTCTGTTTTCTTTGCATTATTAATTGTAAGGAAGCTTCGGCAGCATTGTCATCTCTCCGATTTCGAGGACTAAGTAATCTTGATCCATCCCGTTGAAGCTACATCATGCTTAAGTTTTCCGCTCAAACAAGGGGAGATTAGCTCTTGAGGACGAAGAAGTTGGTGCAATGATATGATCAAAGAGGGTACTTTGTTCTTCCTGAGATGCTTGACCTACAAAGTGGGCAACTAGCATTGTTTAGGAGCCAAACATCAATCAATCAAGTGAAAATGTGGTTTGCACCTCGGAAGAACTCTAAGCATTTCTCTCTCTTCGAATTCGTTCAAACAACCGCGCAACCACCTGAAGCTTCGGCTAAGGTGTGGTTTGTTGGCGTTGCTAATATTATTATAAATTGGGCTGGGTTGCTTTGAATTGGATTTGCGGGGATGTTGTTGAGGAGGAACTCGTCCAGGCCCCGATGATGGGTGGGTCCCATCATCGGGGAGAACGAGATTATGGACCCTCGTCTCGTGGGCCCTCGATATGGATGAACCTCCTCAAGGGGTCAAGGTTTTGCCAATTGAGGCAGCACTTGATGACGAAGATAGTAGCTTATGAGTAGTATGGCAACTGCCAAGATGGCTAAGACTGCACTGCAATAGGAAGTCTGAGTTTGAAAGTGTTGGTGGTTGTTTGTTGTTTGTTGTGACAATGAATGTTAATCCATGATAATTTGAGACAAAAAAAAAAAAAAAACAGAAAGAAAATAGAAAGGAAACAATCAAATCAAAGAATGGAATTTGGGATGTTATTTATGTTAAAGAATGAAGTTTGTGTTTTGTTTGGTATCATCAAAAAATGAAAGTTTGTGTTATGTTTGAGTTTGACTGAGATCTCCTTATTGAGATCCCCAATGAGGGGAACACAAGTACACAGCTAACACAACTACACAAGCACCTCAAAACTTGAGTTTGGAGTCATTTTCCCCTTTTTTTTAAAATAAATAAATAAATAAATAATATTTCATCCGTTTTCTATTACTTGCTACATTTTATTTTTTATTTAGAGGAGCTTTATATTACTTGTTACCATTTTTTGGTCTCCTTTTTTCATGTTGGGATCCTTTAGAGTTGAACTCTATGAATTTCAATAAATTTAAATCATTCAAAATATATCAAAAGTTTATATTGATTTTGCATGAATTTAAAAATTATTAAAAAAAATTTACTTTCACAACTCTACAAAAGCTCAACTCTAGAGGATTCCAAGTCCCAACACTTTTATCTTTCTCTTTATATTTTTTCTTTCCCAAAAATTATCTAAAAATCCGCAATTTAAGATGTGCAACGAGTAATAAAAAAGAAATACGGAGTATAATATAATTTTTGAGTTCTGGGGCAAAGTAGGGACAAAATGTGAAACATATAATTGTATAAGAAAAATACAACTGTTGTTGTGAGATGGTGCTATAATTTATGTCAAATGTCACAAAGTCAATGATAAAAGGGGAAGACTTCATTAAACGGAAGTTGAAGTGCAAGAACTTTTTATTTAAAAAAAAACCCATTAAAAGATCTCAAGTATAGGAGAAAATTTGTACAAGTACTCCTACACGTATTAGAAATCTTGGTTTCACATAGGTGTCCAATATTTTGGAGAAATTATCCTTATTAAAAGGCCTAATTGCTTCATTATTTTTAGTGAGAAACACATATATACATAATTTTATATTGAATTGTCTAGCTTTATGTTGATATTAATGTGATCATCAAAGGTTTAATAGTATATTAAACTTATTAAAAATATAGTAATTTGAGAAACTGATAACATAGTAATAATTAATAACGTTGAAAAATATTTTTATCAAGACTCTATCGGCTAAACTGTTGTAATAATTAAAATGATAATGAAAATTCAACATATGAATTACTCCGTATTATTTATTTTATCATTGTTCCATTAAGAAAAGTTGTAGGAGGAGTGTCTTCAAAGTTCCTTATTTTGTGACCTTTTTATTAAAATCTTTTTTTTTTTTTTGAACCTTGTTTGATAATTAAAAAAAATCTAATAAATTCAAATAAATATTTTATCATGTAACTCTAAATCTATTGGGGTGAAGCAGAAAGGGGGACATATATTGGTCCCCACAGCGTGTGTCTTTGAGGAGTGTAATGTGGATGATTTGATCTTCTATTGGAAGGAAGATCCATCATGCTAATTCATTTAATTAGTTTTGCTCTTTTTAATTAATTTGTTTATTAAGTATTAATATTATTTATTTAACTAATGATCATGTTAATGTCAACTGCATACAAGAGTAGTTAATGTAAGGGGTGAATCTTTTAACCTAATTTCATCTTAATTAGTCAAGAGTGTCATCCTCATAAGAGATTGTGATGATCTAAACATGGATTATATTA
>SNQN01001402.1:61283-96698 GCA_008642245.1 Bassia scoparia
ATTAATAATTTACACCGTGGGGTATTCTTTTCAAACTTATAAACTTATCGCGAACTTATTGATGCTTATTGAACTTATTTTGTGAAAGGGAAAAAATAAGATTATATTATTTAGTACTTAATTATTCTTTATACATATAAACACTAATCCGAACTAAAATAATTCAATAAGTTTGCAAATAAGTTGAAGACTACATAACCTATATCAGTTATAATATTGTTTATATATTTCTCGAGCTATATCATATCAGTGTCTTTATGTAACACTATCTCATGACCAATTGCGCCCTCAACTTAGAAATAATTAGTTTATGGCTCATTTATATAACACTATTTATTTTTGTTCTAGAATTTGGGAAGAATGGGTCTATATATGTAAATTTAACCGTAAAGTCCATTTAAAACCTTTAATTTATCCATGGACTATATTTGATTTTTTTTTACTAAAACATATATTTTGATTGGAATATAATGTAAAAATGATTAATATTATGAAAATGGTCACGTACGTAAAAGTTTCAAGGCATAAGATATATAATGTTGAATAAATCCTACTCGATTTTTATTTCTTATGAGTAATAAATTTTGCACTTTAACTTGATAGTTTTGTTAAAGGTTTGGGGAAGGAGGGGAAGCGCGAATGAAGGATCTATTTCTTCTATTAAACGTTTATTACATCCTATAAAACCGACCTTTAGAAATTAGAACAAAATGGATCTAATAACCTTTCTCTTTCCAACCTAGGAAAAGAAAACAGCAAAAACCATTTTTAAAAAATTGCCTTGAACATAAATAACGGCGAGTTGCATAATGGTCTTCCGGGATTGTTCAACAATCATACAACAATTTTGTTCTTCACAAAAGTCCATTTTCACACAATCATTGCCGGACACAAGACACAAGTTTTAAAAATATTTATTAACAAAAAAAGATGAAAAAAATAGATACTTAAATGAGCTAATGTTTTCATAATGTTTAGGAAGTGTGCTTGCTAAAAATAATTTAAGCTATTTTAATTAGGACACTGTACGTGATGCCTTAAGTCACCCCTAAATCACAATTGTTATTTTAAAATTCTCTAATAATTTTTTGGAAAAATGAAATTAAATAATTCCCAACTTTTGCCCTTCTCTCAAATTAATCTGATCCAAGGTTTTTTCTTAATAATCCTTTTTTAATACATAATCTTCCCAAAACGATCCTTTTAACCTTCTACCTATTCAACAGGTTATTTTTTTATTTTCTTTTCTTTTTTCTTTCTCCCCTTTAACTCTCCTAATCCCTAAACTACCCTCACCTTCTCTCTCCTCTCTCCACCGCAACCCACACCACAACACCCAACCACCACGTCATGCCTACCCAAACCTGCCCAGTACCGCCTCTCCAATCGTCCGACCATTTTCGACCCCCAAACCACCGAAACCCCCTCCCTCGCCCCCCACCCTCGAACCTGTCAGCTCCGACACCTCCATAACGCCAACCGCCTATCTTTAATCACTTCCCCACCTCGAAACACCATCGCCGGATCTCGCATCACGATGGTGGAGCAATTGAAGAAGAACGAGGGAGGTTTGGGTGGTTGCGATTTGGGATTTGGGTGCAGTGAGTGTGAGTGAGAGGTGCGGTGAGGGTGCTAGTGGGTGCGGTGAGGGTGCTGATGGGTAGGTGTTGTGAGAAGGTGAGTGAGGTGCTGGGGTGAGGGTGCTGTGAGGTGAGTGAGGGTCTGGTGGGTGTTGTGAGGGTAGGCAGAGTGTGGCGAGGGTGCTGGCCTGGTGGTGGATTGCGTGGGTGGTGCAGTGGGGTGGTGGGTGAAGGGTAGTGGTAGGGTGATGGTTTGTTTTAATTTTAGTTTAATTTATTAGTTAAGTTGCATAATTAGTGGATAATTGTAGTTAATTAGGTTGGTCAAATGTAATTAGAAGGGTCAACAAGTTAATCATCTTTTTTACTACAATTACAGGTACTTTTGATATGGGATTGTTTTGGGAAGATTAGGTATTAAAAAGGATTATTAAAGAAATAAAACTTTGGATCAAGATTAATTGAGAAGAGGGCAAAAGTTGGGATTATTTAATTCCATTTTTCTATATTTTTTTGGGTGTTTAGAGAGTTACAGAGACGGGGATGAGAATCGATCCCAAAATAACTAGAATAATTGAGAGGATAGCTTGAGATCTCATGTAAATTTGTCTTATGATTGCAATTTAAATAAGTAGTTCCCAATCATTAATTAACGGTGGGTTGTATTTGGTTTAAACCGAGCTTCTTTTCAACTTATCTAAACTTATCCGAACTTATTGATGCTTATTTGAACTTATTTTGTGAAAGGGAAAAATAATGATTATACTTATTAGTACTTAATTATCTGAACTTTGATACWTATAAACACTAATCCGAACTTAACTAATTCAATAAGTATTGCAAATAAGTTGAAGACTACATAACCTATATCAGTTATAATATTGTTTATATATTTCTCGAGCTATATCATATCAGTGTCTTTATGTAACACTATCTCATGACCAATTGCGACCCTCAACTTAGAAATAATTAGTTTATGGCTCATTTAGTATAACACTATTTATTTTGTTCTAGAATTTGGGAAGAAATTGGGTCTATATATGTAAATTTAACCCTAAAAGTCCATTTAAACCTTTTAATTTATCCATGGACATATATTTGATTTTTTTTTTTGACTAAAAACATATATTTGATTTGGAATATAATGTAAAAATGATTAATATTATGAAAATGGTCACGTACGTAAAAGTTTCAAGGCATAAGATATATAATGTTGAATAAAATCCTACTCGATTTTTATTTCTTATGAGTAATAAATTTTGCACTTTAACTTGATAGTTTTGTTAAAGGTTTGGGGAAGGAGGGGAAGCGCGAATGAGAGATCTATTTTCTTCCTATTAAACGTTTTATTACATCCTATAAAACCGACCTTTAGAAATTAGAACAAAATGGATCTAATAACCTTTCTCTTTCCAACCTAGGAAAAGAAAACAGCAAAAACCATTTTTAAAAAATTGCCTTGAACATAAATAACGGCGAGTTGCATGATGGTCTTCCGGGATGTTCAACAATCATACAACAATTTTTGTTCTTCACAAAAGTCCATGTTTCACACATCATTGCCGACCAAAGACACAAGTTTTAAAAATATTTATTAACAAAAAAAAAGATGAAAAAACATGATACTTAAATGAGCTAATGTTTTCATATGTTTAGGAAGTGTTGCTTGCTAAAAATAATTTAAGCTATTTTAATTAGGACACTGGTACGTGATGCCTTAAGTCACCCCTAAATCACAATTGTATTTTAAAATTTCTCTAATATATTTTTGGAAAAATGYAATTAAATAATCCCAACTTTTGCCCCTCTTCTCAAATTAATCTGATCCAAYGTTTATTTCTTAATAATCCTTTTTTAATACATAATCTTCCCAAAACGATCCTTTTAACCTTCTACCTATTCAACAGGTTATTTTTATTTTTKTTTTCTTTTTTCTTTTCTCCCTTTTAACTCTCCTAATCCCCTAAACCTACCCTCACCTTCTCTCTCCTCTCTCCACCGCAACCCAACACCACACACCCAACCACCACGTCATGCCCTAGCCCAACCTGCCTCAGTCACCGTCGCCCTCCCAATCGTCCGACCATTTTCGACCCCCCAACCACCGAAACCCCCTCCCTCGACCCCCCACCCTCGAACCTGTAGTAGCTCCGACACCTCCATAACGCCACCGCCTCATCTTTAATCACTTCCCCCACCTCGAAACACCATCGCCGGATCTCGCATCACGATGGTGGAGCAATTGAAGAAGAACGAGGGAGTTTTGGGTGGTTGCGATTTGGGAGTTTGGTGGTGCAGTGAGTGTGAGTGAGAGGTGCGGTGAGGGTGCTAGTGGGTGCGGTGAGGGTGCTGATGGTAGTGTTGTGAGAAGGTGAGTGAGGTGCTGTGGGTGCGGTGAGGGTGCTGTGAGGTGAGTGAGGGTGCTGGTGGGTGTTGTGGAGGGTGAGGCAAGAGTGTGGCGAGGGTGCTGGCCTGTGGTGGATTGCGTGGGTGGTGCAGTGGTGGGTGGTGGGAGTGAGAGGGTAGTGGTAGGTGATGGTTGTTTTAATTTAGTTTAATTTATTAGTTAAGTTGCATAATTAGTGAGTATTGTAGTTAATTAGGTTGGTCAAATGTAATTAGAAGGGTCAAACAAGTTTAATCATCTTTTTTACTACAATTACAGGTACTTTTGATATGGGATTGTTTTGGGAAGATTAGGTATTAAAAAGGATTATTAAAGAATAAACCTTGGATCAGATTAATTTGAGAAGAGGGCAAAAGTTGGGATTATTTAATTCCATTTTTCTATATTTTTTTGGGTGTTTAGAGAGTTACAGAGACGGGGATGAGAATCGATCCCAAAATAACCTAGAATAATTGAGAGGGATAGCTTGAGATCTCATGTAAAATTTGTCTTATGATTGCAATTTAAATAAGTAGTTCCCAATCATTAATTAACGGTGGTTGTATTTGGTTTAAACCGAGCTCTATTTTTTTTTTTTTTTGAAACATAGTCTACCCCTCACTCGCTCGATCTCCAATTCTAGTGTACTAGACTTTTACGCACGTGATGCGTGCGGCCTTATTTCATACTTATAATTGATGTAACTATTTGAAAGTGAGAGTGAGATGACAAAAATATAGTTAAAGTTTCAATTGTAGTTGACTAATTTTGATTGATTGATGGTTTATTTTTGGTACTGATTTTTGGTACACATGATTTTGTTTTGTTAGTCAATTTTGAAGTGTTTTGATTTTACCTTTATTTAGTAAAGGTGGGTAAAGTTATAATTCACTTGGTCACCGTCACCACTACCTCTCCTTCCTTATATAATAGAGATTATTTTCCTAATCATAATRCTAATTATATAAAAGATCGAAAGTAAGGGATTTTACTGTTTGCAAAGAACAATATGAATTGACGGATTTGCCCTTTCTTTTTTTCTTTTTTTTTAAAAAAATATTTTAAACCTTATTAGTAATAATGGCAAAGTTTTGATAGATTAGTTTGGGGCACCGAATGATGAATGTGAAATAAAGAAAGAATATCATGCTTTCATCAATAATAATCCAATTATTTCTGATGTGTCTTTGAAGTTTTGAAGCCATTTATAATTGCTCTAAGGACTTGAGGGCCCCTTAGACCTATTAACCATATGGAACCCAAACCTAATGATGAATAATGACTTCAATTATGTTATCTCATTTTGGTAACATCCAATTTAGCTACATATGCTATGCCCCTTCACAATGTTTAGAATAAAATGGACTCGCATTAG
Source organism: Bassia scoparia (assembly GCA_008642245.1). Taxonomy (NCBI): domain Eukaryota; kingdom Viridiplantae; phylum Streptophyta; class Magnoliopsida; order Caryophyllales; family Amaranthaceae; genus Bassia; species Bassia scoparia. The sequence continues at coordinate 66,625 of SNQN01001402.1, forward strand.
ATTATTGACAAACGAATTGATAAAATTATAGTAATACAATTAGTAGTTACCATAAATTTGTTACTTCTTTCGTTTTTCAATACTTGTAACAAATGAATTTTTTATCTCTCGCACAAATATTCCCTTTTGTTGCATGTATTAGAAAACGGATAAAGTACAAGTTACTTCMTACTTAAGATTCATTTCAAGTTACTTTTATGTCATAAACTACATGCGTTTTACGAAGATCGTAGCAGTTGTGTTTATTTAACTATTCACAAGCAAGTGATTATTAGTGAAGAGAATCTTGTAAATAACTATTAATGTATAAGAATAAATATAGTCATATGGAGTCTTGTTTGATTTGGTTAATGAATAGATTATTAATATTCAATTCTTAGAATTCTATATAAATGTGTAACCAAAGATATAAACGATATACTTCATCCGTTTCAATTTACTTGCAACTTTTTCCATTTATGGAAATATTATATTACTAGCAACTTTTTTTTTTCTTTCCTTTTTGCTTGTCATTTCTTCCTAATCTCTCTAATCACATGTTTCATTTCTCTCTCTTTCATGTTCACACTCACAACCAAATTTTGTCTAGGAGTCCAGGCCATGTTGAAAGTTGCTATAAATTGACGGAAAGTAAACTGTATTGGAAGAGTAGAATATAGTAAGTGAAAAATCTTTATGGACAAAGGGAGTATATTTCTCTTTCTATTTACTATTTAACTACATTAAATCACTCTAATTATCACATCACATGGTATGAAAACTCAATTTATCAAATTACATATATTAATGTAAATAAAAATCATTACTAGCTAATAAAAAACTTAATATATTTTTGAGTAATTTGAACCATTCTTATGACATTTTATTAATGCAAAACGACCTAGTATAGGTAACTTTAATATTTTCTGTAACTTTAATATAATGATGAAAGTTACTATAAAATGATTAAAGTTACACAAAACATGTTAAAGTTATCTCATCATATTAATCATTATTCAATAATGCAAAGCAAAATGTCAACAACTACCCTTTTTTTTGTACTTTTCAAAACAACTACCCAATTATTTTTACTAGATATTTTGCACGTGATGCTTTGTTATGTAAATTTCAAGTATGAAATTTTAAGTTTTTTCAAATTTTGATATTTGATTAATCTTTCTATTTTCTTTGCTAATTAAGTAGCTCATTTATATACAAAAAAAATTAAATTATTATAACTTACTTTATTGTTTTGCACGCATACACTCTTGTTACGTAAATTTGAAAATGCTTAAAAATGAAATTTCAAGTTGGGTAATTATTTTAGCATTTTCAAGTTTTTCATATTTATTAATCTTTCTATATTTTTTTGTATATATTAGCTCATTTATTTAAAAATATTTAAATTATCAAAACTTACTTTTATTACTTTATGTAAGTGGTGTTTTGAAAATTTTAGTGGATATCACCTTTTTTTCCCATATTAAATGTTCAAGGTATTTTGCCAATTTAGTAGTATTAATTGACATAATTTATGCATATAATTTTAATCATTTTTTAATGAAAATTTATGCATATACCTTATTACTCTTCATTAAGGAATTATGTATTTTGAGAGGGAACACCATCTCTCCCCCTTCTCTATATAATAGATATAAAACAACTACCACTTTTTATGTTTTGTTTGCGAATCACTACCCATTTCAGAATTTCAAACTCCAAAGCATAACTACTTGAAATAACTCCATCACGGATCTTGAGCCTATTTCATGTATTTTTCCGAGATCTACAACTTTTATGAAGGAATCATGTAAAAAAATGGATGGATAGCTGCGAAAAGGCTAAAAATTAAGTGTGACGAGGTTTGGGTGGTTTAGTTGTTTTGGTGGGTGTTGAGTTGTTTTGGAGGTGGGAAACAACAAAGTTAGGGGGTTTTGCAAAAGGGATGCCACGTTGGGGTGGTTTGAGGTGGTTAATACGGTGTTGAGTACGTGGCCAAAGTCCAAAAGTGGGTAGTGATTCGCAAAAAAAATTGAAAATATGGGTAGTGGTTTTCCATATAAAATAATCTAGAAAAGTAGGTAGTTGTTGACAATTTTTCCTAATGCTAATGAAAACTCGTCTTACGTAATACTTTACATGCCCTTTTCCCCTTATAACATTGATAATTTTTTAAATACTCAAAAATTAAAAGGTTGTCTATTATACATAGATTATCACCATATTTCGCTAATGATATGATCTACTGATGATCTACTCCCTCCGTCACGCAAAAATAGCAACAATTCACTTTTTATGTATTTTGAGGAAGAGATTTAACCTAATAAACGATCAAATTAGCCTAAATAATTTTAACACAATAAACTTATCATCCTATTCTTCATTGTGTTAAAATTATTTAGGCTAAATTGATCGTTTACTAGGTTAAATCTCTTTCTCAAAATACGTGAAAAGTCAACTGTTGCTATTTTTGCGTGACGGAGGAAGTACTAATCTACTCACATATAACAGTGTAAGAAGATAAATAGAGTACATACAAACTGAATTACTACACAACGAGTTGAGATCTTCTAAAATCTGAAGAATTATTGTATAGTTGTGAGAATGAGAATTTTTCAATATTTTTATTTRACTRMTAATTTTAATTTTGAAATTTATACAAGGTCAATATTAGTCATTGATTTTTATGAATAGTCTAAATTTGTTGAACTTTATAGAGTTCAACTTTATAGAATCCAAACCCCTACAAAACATTAGACGTACTATTCATATATATATATATGTGGATCCAACTACATATTAACGCCTTGTGTTACTCGGTTACTAAACCTCGCCCCTATATTACTTAGTTTTACCCCAAAATATTGCATGAACTTCTCATTTTATCCTTCGCACTCTCAAACACACATTGCTCCTCCTCCTCTCACCGACACACTTTGCACCACCACGAACTTGCCGAAATCCCTTAGTCGATGCACTGATGTCGGAAACGGAACCTGTAGGGCCGCCGAACTCGTGCCCACACACACACACACAACAATATTGTCCGCTTTGGGTGTGACCCCGCACAACTTTGCTTTTGGACAACCCCAAAAGGTCTTGTTAGTGTGTATGTGTGAGCTCTCTAATATAAAGCACTTCATCACTTCATAAATTCCCGATGTGGGACTTGGGATGAAATCCCAACAATCCTTCCCTAAGAGCAAGGACCACATTCAACCATGTGCCTTCCCTCGAACAGTAAACCCGATCTGTATCAGCCTCCTCCAATACCGCCGCAACTTCTTCCATGTGGGACTCGTCGCCTGAACTCATCAACTATGGCTACCAGCCATAGGGTTGAGCAAGATCGGGTACCCGGTCATTTTGGGTGGAACCGGAACCGGAACCGACCGGTTCCTAATAATTGGAACCGGTTGGACCGGTTCCAAAATTTTTGGAACCGGAATCGCTGGAAACCGGTTACCCGGTTAGATTTTTTTAAAAATAAAAATAAGTAAAAGGCAAAGATTATCCTAGCTAATTTCATACATGTATATGTGTATTTGGCCACAAAAACACAATGCTTTATACAATAGTATTTCAAGTTTCTATAGTTTATATAATTTGGGTTTTTATACCTTAACAAATGTATTTTAATAAAATCAAAAGTCATAACCAGTTACTTGGTACTGGTTATAAAACCGGTGGTGCCGGATACCCGGTACCGGAATCGGTACCACCGGGTACCCACTGGGTACCGGTTCCAAAATTTTTGTATCCGAAACCGGAACCGGTCACCACCGGTTCCTCATTTTTGGAACCGAAATCGGTACCGATCTGCGATCCATCCGGTTCTAGAACCGCCGATTCCGGACCGGTTCCAGGTACCGGGCCGAGTACCCACTGTTTTTGCTCATCCCTAACCAGCCATGCCCACTCGCCACACCATGAGTTACAGGGCAAGCCCACTGGTCCCATCATCTTGGAACACCATCGAGAGGACTTTCGACACAAAGGGCTCAGATCACCACCTTCGAGGACACACGAGGGACCACCCACATCTCACGACAGCCTTCCTTCCCCGAATTGAACGACTCTGATACCACTTGTAGGGCCGCCGAACCTGTGCCCACACACACACACAACAATATTGTCCGCTTTGGGTGTGATCCCGCACGACTTTGCTTTTTGACAACCCCAAAAGGCCTTGTTAGTGTGTATGTGTGAGCTCTCTAATATAAAGCACCTCTTCACTTCATAAATTCCAGATGTGGGACTTGGGATGAAATCCCAACAGAACCGTCGTCGCCACCACCTAGCACTGGACAAGTATTTTTTTTTTTTAAAAATGGCGTCTGAAAATTACGCATGTCCCATGGGATGTGCGTCTGAATATTGCTCACATCCCATGAGACCTGAGGAATATCTAGATGCACGTCCCATGGGACATGCGTCTACTGTGGACACACGTCCCATGGGACGTGCGTCTAGATATTCCTCAGGTCCCATGGGACGCGAGGAATTTCTAGACGCACGTTTTCTTTTCTGGCCATTTTGTTATCCAAACAAACTATAAATAATGTTGGTTGAGGTTGATGTTCAAACACCCATCGTTTTTTCACCTCTAATAGTTGATCTAAACAAATACTCACATCGTCTAAATCAAGTGCCCATAGCGAGGGGTTGTTGAATAATTAATGTTATTTATGAGTTTTTTTTTCCATGTAAGTCTATCCGGTCGATATTTAAAATTTGTTTGGTTAAGGTTAAATTAATTCAAATTCAAATTTGATTAGGCTTCAAATTGTAGGGAAAATTCCCTCAACACGTGATTATTTCATAATTATAAGTCTCGTACTCGAGAATTTCAATTAAATTAGAACAACTCTTTTACAATTTAATCTAAATATAACACATCTAATTAAATTTATTTTCTTGGATAGAAATTCACTACTAGAACTATATAGTCTATATTATTATAGTGTTTGGTCAACAAGGTCACCTCACCACACATTGTGATAATGTTGTTAGTGCGAGTGTGCGACATGTACATCTTTGCAAAAAGCTAGTCCAACATCAACGCTAAATACGTGAAAAGAAGTGTACGTCTTCCCCAACATGCATGTTATGTTTTTATTGTCAACAAATTGCAAAGGTTTTTAAGGTAGAACTTTCGATCCACACAAGTCACAATAACTATGCTKTTCTCTATATGATTTTTCTTTTATTAAATAATATTTACAAGTCTGCCTAATAAGGTGTGTAAAGCGTTCAACCGTTGTTAAAACAAAGGTTARAGACTAGCTATAAAACACATAYATCTCTAATATAAACGAATACTTGAGAATGAAYTGAATTCGYATATGAAAATATAAAWAAGAATAATTCCAACATCAAAAGGTACACCAAATAGCTTTCAAAAACTCATGTATACCCAAAGCAAGACTTTTTGGCTTGATAAAATTTCAAAAATCAACAACAAAACAAATTAACATTTGTAGAACAAAACATTTTTTYTAGGACCTTCAACTAATCAATTTGGCATGAAAATAACATTTATTCCCTACATCTCATATAATAATTAATTTGTAATATTGATGTTTTTAGAGGTTAAAGAATATATAATTGTACTCAAATGTGCGTCTTAAAAATTGTAAAAATAGTAAATGTTGCAAATCATATACGGAGTAACATAGATCTTAAAGTTGCATGTGTAAAAGAAACCTATTGATCTATGCAATTATAGTAAGATAAATTTGTTGTTTGAAATAGGGAGTTTCCCTGATGTGTGATCGAGTCGTTTAAAGAAAAAAAATACAAATGGTGAAATGGTACAAATTAAAATGAATTAGCACGGTGCCAAATGGGGGTGATAGTGATATAACACTACTCGCAAGTTACTCGAGATCGGTTCGGTCAAAGTTCGGTCAAAATTCGACTCGATTGAGCTCGACTTGAGCTCGAGATCGACTCGAGGTGCTAATTAGTCGAGTTGAGCAGTAATGAACTCGACTCAATAAGCTCGCGAGAAGCTCGAAAAGTCTAATATCATTTAATATTTATGGTAAAATAACTAAATTAATATGTCTCATACTTTACTAGTGCTACATATATGAAATAGCTCGCGAGCTTTCGAGATCGACTCGATCAAAAGCTCGACTTGGATTGGTCAAAGCTCAACTCATTTGAGCTCGACTCAACTCGAAATCTTAATGAGTCGAGTCGAGCTTAGTGATACTTGAGCTCGACTCGGCTCGTTATCAGTTATCACGCCTAGTACCAAATTAGACAAAATGTAGAAAAACATATGATGTTTCTTTAAAAAATAAAAAATAAAAAAATCTTCATAATGTCTAATATAAACTTTTTCCCAACTCAAGTTTACATAAATTACAAAATTAGACAAAAATGTGGATCCAAAGATATATTATCGCCTTGTATAGTAGGAGTCCTACGATGTCTCATTTTCACAAGACCATGACACTACTTATATGTGGTACGTAGTTCAAGTGAGTTCATATAACACGAGCAATCCGACAAATGTTGATATTAATCTTATGAAAAAGAAACAATAATATGTTGCTCAAATGGATTCTCATAAGTGCATACATACTATGATCGTACAAGTTACTACAACGTTTTTTTCGCTTCAATTTATATAAAACAAAACTTATTAATTGGATCTTTCGTCTCTCTTCTCTATGTGAATGTTGATTGAGGTAGATGTCTAAGCAATCGCGGTTCTTCCTCTAATTGCGTAAGCGTATATATGTATGTGTATGTATAATGTATGTATATATACTACTTCCTCCATTATATTTTATTGACAACACTTGAATATTTTACATCTCTCAAATAATATCAGGAATTATCAATAAAACGTAACGGAGAGAGTACGACTGTATAGCGCATCTCAAAACTTTTGGATTCTATGTAATTATATACGGAGTAAACCAAAACTCTTATGAGAAATGAAGTTCGTCGTTGCTAAGATAATAATGTCATATTGTCATCTTTATAGTGTTTAATTAGTTGGATTGAAATTCAAGATTAGAATTAAGTATAGTTTTTTTTTTTAGTCACAAAAGGTTGCCTTTGTATATTCTGCGTTGTATGACATATTTTTCATAAATCATGTTCAACATCTCAATACATTGAATTGAACATTATTCACTTTATATATTGTTCCGTTTGATTACCAAATTGCAAAACTTTTTCACGAAAGGATTTCGACGCATTATTTGACAATTCTCAGGACATTTTCATTTAGTGATCAACAAGCCAATTCAGCAATAATTCAACCTCCCACTTCATTAAAGAGTGTACAATATATTTTTAGTATGACGACATGTTTATGTWTGATCATATCTTCCTAATTAATAAGGTAGATATAGAGTATKTACCACGTAAATCTTTGCATATTAGGCAATGAGAATATGAAACTCATTCCAATCCCTCTCACAAGTAGAGTTGGACAAGAACTGGGTCGGCACGACGCGACACGAGCTGAGCACGACCTTATTAATACCAGCCCCTTATCGGCATGAGAGGCACGCTACTCGAACAACTTTTTTAAAATCGACACGAGCATGGGCCGACCCACACGTGGGTACACTTTTTTTAGAGAGAAATATATAAAATTATAAGTAAAGCGTATGACAAGGGCTGACACTAACCCAATACGACACGACACATGGCTGAACTGGACACATAACTCAATTTTAGAAACTTGATACATACAAGTCCGACATGACAAGACGTTACCCTTAACCCACATAGATACGACTTTCCTAGGTACGAGGTTCATAGGCTTGACACGTGGACCGTCCCGGCACGACCATGCCCACCTTTACAAGTCACAATAACACTACCAGGCCGCAATAATAAGTGCAATAATACCCAAAACTTCTTTTGTTCACATGATAACAGCCCGTTTGATAAGGTATAAAATATTTTCCATAAAACCGCAAAGTCGTAAGACCATGTACGGGGGCTGACGCCTGCCCAGTGCCGGAAGATCAAGGAAGTTAACATCGAGTTTATTCCGTCAAAAACTTGATATGAACGAAATTCGATTTCTAGATCCACCCTAATGAGCTCCAAAGTTGAGAACAATCAACACCGTACATACACCACCAGTCCACCACGACCAAGTTTAATTTCCTCTAAGAAAAACAATAGTTAGTAGGAAATTAAATGTCAATTGTATGAATTTAATAAATGCATGAATTTCATGCAATAAATTAGAGGATGGTGAGAGGTTGGTGCTAGCTCCTTCCTATTAACGATCTTAAAATAAATTTGATTGAGATGTACACTCATCGTCTATTATCATATTTTCATATACATACATGTATGTATCATGGGCCACGGGCCACATTATTCTTTAAGACGTTTCTAATAATATGCTTATTTTTTTCTTTTAAATCGCCTCATCAATCATCAAACTAATTAATTAATTAAATAAATGTTTTTCTTATTCGTAAAGTCAAAATCTTCCCCACCTTCCTATAGTATGTAATTTCACGCGTTTCATTCATCCTAGTGTGCGGTGTCTTCACCTTATTATTATTGATGATCATGTACTTAATTATATAAATTAAACAAGATTTAGTTAGAGTATTGATTCGAACATATCTTATATTCATAATTATTGATTGACCTTGATGTACCCTTATATATGGCCGCGACATGTATTGAACTTATTTCAGTTTGAAACTTAATTTTTAAGGTGAAGTAGTCGGAATATATGCTTATTAATGAAGAGGTAGACAATATGCTATATGTAGATAGAAAATGAAGTATAACCGAAACAATTAGTATATAATATCCTAGACTTTAGTTGACATTTTATACCAAGTATATTTATTATTTATTTAGRATAATGATAATAAGAAAATAAGCCGTGACAAATTAAACATACATGCATGATTTAGCCAGTTAGGTCACTTCAACAAGTAGTATTATTACCTATAATTTCAATACGAAAGCATATACTTTTATTTATTTTAATAAAAAGAGAATAATTTTTCTAAGTTGACCTTTCATGCAGAAAATTAATGTCCTTTATCATATATTATATATATTATCATTAACATTTCTTTCTTGTCAAACAAACTCAAAACTATACTCTTATCTTCAAATTCTTAAAATCATATACTTCATCATATTATTCATATAATTTCAATGGATCAAAAGATTGTTTCAAGTTGGTTTGATGTAAAATCATTGCCTAAAAAATATATAGTTCCTGCTGAAAAAAGACCTGGAAAATATTTCATTCCTTCATGTCAAATTCCAGTCATTGATTTTTCTAAGGCAAATGGTGAAAATCGCGCTATTATTGTTGATCAAATTATTCAGGCTGCAAAAATGTTTGGTTTCTTCCAGGTTCCTTTCTTTTGCTTTTTTTTTTTTTTTTGTGCATACCACCATGTAGGGCAGGTACTATAATTCTAGTTCTGATTCAAAAAGGTCTCGAGATCGATATTAATTCATTTACGAGGTTAAGATGTTGGTTGAGATGATTCACTAACAGATACAAATTCTTATGTCGCGATAAAATGGATGAGTGACTAATGGGTTTATTGATTGTTAGGTTATCAACCATGGTGTTGCAAAAGAAGTGATGGGTGATGCCATGAAAGTGTTTAAGGAGTTCTTTGAGTTGCCTAATGAAGAGAAGTCACACTTGTATTCTGAGGAAAGTAATGTGAAATGCAGGCTTTACACAAGTAGTTTCAATTATGCAAATGAAGATGTTCATTATTGGAGAGACTGCTTGAAACATAATTGTACTCCTTTGAAGGAATGCATTGATCATTGGCCTCAAAATCCTACTAGATATAGGTAATTAGCTAGGCTTGTGTTTCATGGTAGCAATATTTATTACATGCATGATGATTGAATATAATCTTGAATGCTTATTTTCTAGTACTTGTATGTAGTTTATTTAATTGGTTTATAATTAATCTCATATACAAGAACGCGAAAGCAACTAAAGTATAACTAAGCATGTGTGCACATGTATAGGTATAGTAGTCTCATATGAACGGAAAATTAATTAAGGTACAATACAAAACGTACATGACCATAGGTTTATTATTACTTGTGTACATATGAACATGCATACATACATTAGATGTTATCAGACGTCTCACATGTACCATGCTATTTTGAATTTGATCGAACGTATATCATCTTTAATGGTTGGCGTTTAGATCAGAGAATCTTTTTAGTATTTACATATCGAAGCAAGTATAATTTGTATATTTGGATGCAGGGCGGTTGTGGGGGAATATTCTACTCAAGTGAGAGAGCTAGGCATGAAGATTCTAGACCTAATATGTGAAGGGTTAGAGCTTGAAAGTGGGTACTTTGCAAATAGTTATAGTGAAGATTCATTCTTGACAGTGAACCATTATCCACCATGTCCTGACCCAACAATGACATTAGGATTACCAAAACATTGTGATCCTAACATTATCACTATGCTTCATCAAGACAATATTCCTGGCCTTCAAGTTTGTGTTGACAACAATTGGCTCCTTGTCCAACCATGTCCCGATGCTTTTGTTGTCAACATGGGCTACCAAATGCAAGTAAGTCACCTATCGTCTTTATTATTTGTCATTCCATTTAAAAAAAACTGTTTTTAAAAACGGGATAAGGTCAAAGTATGTTTTCACATGTAGAGACATTGGGTTTAACGCGAGCTCATTATATAATTCGATTGATTGTAGATTATTAGCAATGGAAGGTTAAAAAGCGCGGAACATAGAGTGGTGACAAATGCACATAAGGCTAGGACAACCGCGGCATTGTTCATTTTGCCATCAAAGGATTGCCTTATKCAACCAGCCAAATCACTTGTTAAATTTGGCGATCAACCGATGTTTAAGCAATTTCATTATGCTGAATTTATTGATACTTTCAAAGCAAACAGCGATAAAGAACCCGAAAATGTTTTAGACTATTTCAAAATTAATTATAATTTACCTGAGATGATTAAGAATTATTGATGATAAAGAATTATAGTATTAATATAAATACGATTTTCGACTCATTACAATGAAAATGTTTGACAATTGTTTTGGTCAATCAATGCAACTTGATTAAAGATATAGTACGAATATTATTATATACAGTATAATGTGTATTTGTCAGCCAATAGCTAAGCAGTTGTGTTATTTAAAATTAATTAATATGTGGTGAAGTATGAAATAATCATGAATGAAACTTATTTCGTTCAACAAAATTAATTATGTTCTTAACAAGGATAATGACACTTGCCGTTGTATATTTGCAATTGATATGTCAACGTACTACACTAGTTTAATTATGTTCTTGCAATCTTGATCTTTGTTTAATTGAAGTACTCCGTAATTAACTTGGAAATTATTGAATTTTAAATTTGCAACAATGTTTGTTGATGGACGGACATGTAACTTATGTACGGAGTATATCTAAGCCACAAACCTTATAAATTTGCGATTTGTGGTTTGATTCAAGTGAGTGAATGTTCAAGTGGTTGGAGCTTCTTCTACATTATCAGGATATKTGAAGATTGATTCTCATCCCGTTTTTTGTGGCTACTTAACCACAAATCGTATAAAATTGCAATTTATGGTTTGATTTGATCTAAATTTTTGTATAAACCAAACCACAAAATTTTAGTTTGGGGTTTAAAAAAATAAACAAACGACACTTCTCAAGCTCCAAATCAAACCAAACCATCAAATTGCAATATGATTCACAGTTTGATATAGTTTAGACCGCAGTGTGTTTAACCCTACAAATGAGTACAGTGTATACTACAACTCCTTAATTTAAATTCTCAATTTTCTTTCTAAAATATACGAGTATGTACTTAATTAGGTTAATGGGAAAGACTTGATCATTTGAGGGATGGCAATACATCTTTTTGCAATCATTCTCGATATGAACTTTAAATTCAATAGCTTTATATTTCTTTAACATTATACTCCTTATGTAACGAAATAAATGTAACAATTCATTTTCACATAATTTGAGGAAAATATTTAACATAATAAACGAGAAAATTAATCAATTTTTTTCATCAATTAACTTTTCGTCCCATTCTTTATTGGGTTAAAATTATTAAATTATTTCCTAAAAATACATGAAAAGTCAATTGTTACATTTATTTCGTTACGGAGAGAGTAAGATATACTGTGTTAATCTTATACGAATAATGGTTTTTCTAATGTATGTCAAAGGACGCATGTTAAGAAAACTGTTATAACGGAAGCGTCGAAATCGAACAAARTACAATAAACTGACACAAAAGATAACACAAATAACACACAAAGATTTAACGAGGTTCACTATCAATGCGATAGCTACGTCCTCCTYGCCGGTACGAATATGTTTACTATGGAGATTCAAATGGAATACAATTGAGAGACTGGTAATTCTCCCAAGAATTCACTCTCTAATACTCTCAATGTGTTTTCCTCACAAAAGTGGCTTGAATAACTAATTGATTGAATAATAATTAACCCCTAAATACGAGGATAGCCGAACAAGAAAGCCCAAAAGATATATATCTTATATATCTATCTATATATATATATATATATATATATATATATACATACATATACATATATACATATATATATCATCCAAGATATCATCAAAGATATCATGCGTGCACTGCTACAAAGCTGCTCCGAAACCAAGTCGTCCTCTTCGTTAAACACTCCACAAAGCCATATTATTCCAAATAACCAATTTGTATGACTTGATTAATACAAGTCACACCCAAATTTCTCCACAAATCTCCACCTTGACTTGTATTTATCAACACACGCCAAATCCAAACATCAAACGAACAACAACGAACCAAACCAACCAAAACAAATGAGAAACGTAGTAATACAAGTCACAACTCGAAATCACCACAAATCTCCACCTTGACTTGTATTCACCTATACATGCCAAGACCCAAACAAACAACAAATCCAATCTACAAATGCCAACCAAAATCCCGTGGCGAGGATTGCCTCCACCTTGAGGCACAACCCGTAAGGGTATCAAATACGAACAAAAGCGTTCAACTAACAAGTCCAAGCAACAAAAGAACTTGTGAACCAAAGCCAAATGGAAACGAACTCCAGTGTGTTTAGTCCTATCAAAACAAAACTCATCAATTGCAAGACAAATCGCATTCATACTATCTCCAAAGACCATGACACGATCAACATGAACGCCCAAACCACTAGCAAGACTCCGCAACCATATACAACCAAGGAAGCATACCAAACCTGTCACAAGTCTTCTCGTATCAAAATCACTTGCAAAATCAAAACCAAAATAACCAAACACCAAGCACAAATTCTCATTCCCATAAATGAGACTAACAACTATCGTTCCAACCAAATAGCGAACAAATCGCCCCACATACCGTCGATGCTTCCTTCTAGGCCGAGACAAGAACCTACCAATAGCAATCACAGCATGTACAATAGCAAATCTTGTGCAAACCAAAGCAAACATCGCACTAGCAAACCAAATACAAGACACGAACTCTATCCAAACATTCGACATCTTCTGAGCTGCAATAACCATGTCAACAACACACCAAAATACATAAATATATAAGAAATCCTCCATCTTACTACGATAAACGCGGCAAGTCTTAAGACTCCCGTTGCTTCCATGCTCCACCTCAAAGTTGTCAAATCGATCGTATCACTTCAAAATTCTCTTGCAACTAGTCGCCTTGCGACCTTGTGGCACTTTCTCAAGTTCACCTATCTTATTCTTGCGAAGAGATTCCAACTCCTCACCTATAGCATCCAACAAGTGATCTGACTGATCTTTCAAAACCGTTTCCCTGTCAGAGGCTAAACCAAATGTCTTAATATCATCAGCAACATGCAACGCATAAGCAACTGAATCCTCTACACAACAGTTTTGACCATCACCTGCACCTGTGGACGCTACAGTTGCAGTATCAGTCAGGACAGTACCATGCACATAATTCAAAGTACCCAATCTAGTACCCTTAAGTACTATCTTTGAACCCCTCAAAACACACATTTCCCCACTTGAACCTGAGAAAGTGAAACCCTCCTTGTCAAGAGTACCAAGAGATTTCAAATTCTTCTTCAACTGAGGAACATGCCTAACATTCACCAAAACACTCACTCTTCCTTCCGCGGTCCTAAGTTTGATGGAACCTTTACCCACAACCTTACAAGCAGCATTATTACCCATGATAACATCACCACCATCAAAAGACTCATAAGTAGTAAACCAATCACGATTAGGACACATATGAAAAGTACATCCAGAATCCAACACCCAACGATCCGCAGACTGACTCGTACCACTAATAGTTAAGGCCAAATCTTCTTCTGAATCATATTGTGAATTCTGTTGTGCAATGTTAGCATTGGAACTATTCCTGGGGTTTTTAGGACATTTATTTTTCCAATGACCGGGTTCTTTACCATATTGGCATATATTCTTAGTTTTATTACCCCTACTCTTCGAATTTTTATTTTTCTCAGAGTTAAAACTATTTTCACTAGTCGAATTACTAACAGTTAATCCAACCCCTAAATCTATACCACTTTCATTCGTTGCCGCCTTATGACGCAACTCTCTAGAATAAAGTGCAGATTTAACTTCTTCTAGAGTCACAGTTTCTTTACCCACCACAAATGACTCAACAAAATTCTCAAAAGACGCAGGCAAAGAAACCAACAAAATCAAAGCAGCATCCTCATCTTCAATCTTAACATCTAAATTACGCAAATCAAGTAAAATAGTATTAAGTTTGTCTAGATGATCCCTTAAAGGCGTACCTGACTGCATTCGCAGAGAAAACAACCGTTGTTTCAACAACAGCTTGTTAGTGAGAGACTTCGTCATGTAAAGACTCTCCAATTTTGACCACAAACCCAAAGCCGAATCCTCATCGGACACTTCTGTGATCACATCATCTGCCAAACACAACAATATAGTGGAGTGAGCCCTCTCCTCCATCACCTCTAATTCCGCTGCGCTCAAGCCACTTGAATCCTTCGATTTTTCAACCAAAGGTTTCCAAATACCCTGTGGTTTCAACAAGGCTCGCATCTTAATCTGCCATAGCCCAAAAGAATTCCTACCCGTAAATTTCTCAATCTTCATGGTTGTAGTGTTCATCTTCCCGGATCGTAGATCCCGCTCTGATACCAAGTTTGTTATAATGGAAGCATCAAAATCGAACAAACTACAATAAACTGACACAAAAGATAATACAAATAACACACAAAGATTTAACGAGGTTCACTATCAATGTGATAGCTACGTCCTCCTGGCCGGTACGAATATGTTTACTATGGAGATTCAAATGGAATACAATTGAGAGACTGGTAATTCTCCCAAGAATTCACTCTCTAATACTCTCAATGTGTTTTCCTCACAAAAGTGGCTTGAATAACTAATTGATTGAATAATAATTAACCCCTAACCATCTATTTATAGGGAGTACAAAAGATATATGGAGTATAAGATAATATACGAGGATAAGCCGAACAAGAAAGCCCAAAAGATATATATCTATATCTATATCTATATATATATATATATATATATATATATATATATATATATATATATATATATATATATATATATAGGGACTTGCTAGAATGAGAAATGTGAAATAAGAAAACCACTTAAAAGTTGACACATGCCCCACTTTTTACTTTTTTAAAAGGCAAATATTCTCCACTTGTGTACTTTCTACTTTATGATGGACACGTGGCGGTTTTTAATTAGCTTTCTTATTTTCCTATTTCTCATTCTAGCACATCCCATATATATATATATATATATATATATATATATATATATATATATATATATATATATATATCTATTATATAAGGGAAGGGGGGAGGAAGATGGTGTCCCCCCTCTTAAAATACGTTAATACCCTTAATGAAATCATGTGTCTAAAAGACTATAATACCCTTAACTAAAAAAAGTTATAAATTGATGTGTTAAAGTACTCATTTTCTATTCTATTAACTTCATTGTTCTATTAAAAATTGACAATACATTTATGACGTGACTAAACTCAAATATATCAACATTATTATACAAATTGAATTGAAACATACGAGAATATATTTTGAATTCAAGTCAAAATTATTTACAAAATAATTACAATTAAAATAAATTATATTGTTTATAAGCTATTTCGAAAGAAATAATAATAGCAAATACTATTTCTTAATCATTTTATTAAATAAATATTATATAATCATTTTTCATTAATTGCGATTTTCGTAGGTTTAAGCACGCATCGCGTGCACATAAAAACTATTATATATATATATAGGGATGTACTAGAATGAGAAAAGAGAAATAAGAAAACAACTTAAAAGGTGACACATGTCCCACTTCTTACTTTTTTTAAAAGCAAATATTCATCTCATATGTACTTTTTACTTTAAGTTAGACATGTGGCACCTTTTAATTAGCTTTCTCATTTTCCTATTTCTCATTCTAGCACATCCCTATATATATATATATATATATATATATATATATATATATATATATATATATATATATATATATATATATATATACACACACACACACACATATATATCATCCAAGATATCATCAAAGATATCATGCGTGCACTGCTACAAAGCTGCTCCGAAACCAAGTCGTCCTCTTCGTCAAACACTCCACAAAGCCATATTACTCCAAATAACCAATTTGTATGACTTGATTAATACAAGTCACACCCAAATTTCTCCACAAAAACAAATCCATATAAAATATTTGATTTCACTCAAATCATTACTAGGAATATGCAATTAATTATTAATTGGGATATACAAAATATTACAGGGCGGCAAATGGATCGTGTCGGGTTCGTGTTCGTGTCGAAAAACCCCAACACTAACCCAACCTGATTTTTTTTCGTGTCAGGTTTTTTAGACCTAACCCGACCTAATTTTTTTGGTCGACCTTATGACACATTTTGACATGATTTTTTTCCTTCGGAAAATAATTACAAAATTAGGTGTGATGAACTCGAATATGAGCTGATTTTGTCAGGTCAACCCGAATATATGAACCCGAATACACCTATTGTAACTTGAATTTTTTAAGCTACCATTTGTAATACTTAGTAATACAAAGTACTTAAGTACATACCATAATAAATAATAAAGTACCACAAGTTTACAAAGTACTTTGAATTCGAACAACCTCCCTTACTAACGATTTGTCTGATTTTTTTGCAATTTTTAGAGGTTTTTATTTTATTTTTTTGAAGAAATAGAAGAGAGAGAAAAGGATTGGTCTGAAATCTGAATGAAGGAGAAGAGAAGGAGTGGATAACAGCCGAGAAGAATAAGAGTGGGTGAGTAGTAAAGTTTGGGCTTTGGGGATTTACCGATTTATTTTTAGCTTTCTTTTTTTCATTATTTTTTAAGTTGGACACTTTTTATTTTTCGTGTCATTTCGTGTTGGTTTCATGTCAAAAATTTCAACCTGAACCTAACCAATTTTTTTCAGGTCGTGTTCGTGTCGATCCATTTTCGTTTTCGTGTCCGAAAATTCGGACCTAACCCGCTTTTTTTAGGTTGGGTTCGTGCCGTGTCAGTTTTTGCCTCCCTTAATATTACCTATCATATTTAACTTAAAAATATAATTATAATCAAATAATTAATAGAGATATGCTCGAGTGAGAGATAACTCAAGTAGTTAAATTAAAGCTTCCCCCGATTCCAGGAGATCCTGGAATCGATTCTTATCCCCGCCCCTATGACTCATTATGGAATAACGAACTTGCTATAAGAAATACTTTTAATTTAGTTTTTTGGTCTCATAAGCGACCTTGGTTAGGTTTATGATCGATCTATATTTCAATTCAAAATAGCAATTACATAATAAATTTGTATACTTCAATTCAAAATAGCAATTACATAATAAATAGCAAAAGAGTACTAAATATCAGCAAAGACAGCAATCAAACAATATGTAAAATTATCTTCCGAAATGTAGAAAGTCTTGCATGCGAATTAATGAATAATGACATAAAACCAATTATGTTTGGTATGTATCTAATCACTTTTTATATATTTTAGGTATTTAAATCTCAAACATCCAAAATATTCTTTCTTTTTATATATTTGATATGATATTTTTATAATTTTAGACAAAAATTAAAGAATGCTCCGGTGAGAAAACTAAAAAGGAAAAAAAATAGTGAATCTAAACCTGCAATTTAATATTTAAATGATTTTAGAAAATATATTTAGTACTTAATCAACGCATCGGGACATCCGTTAGCAAATCGATATGTTTATAATATGTAGTTCAACTTTGTATGAAAAAATTATCATGAAAAGAAAGATTGAAGAAAATAACAAACAACAATTTATGTTGTTCAAGTGTTCAACTGTATCAATTATCATAAAAATAATTTGATATTATGTCAACTTGCAGATTATTTGTCCATGTCAAACAGAAAATTGAAAAAATGTGTTTAAAAACAAACAATCTTCCATAGCGAACCTACTCTTGATTCCTTTTATCACAAATACAACAAAATAAAAATTTTAGTTAAATTTAATTTTAAAAATACAAATTATTGTATCGAGTTGTTCCTACTTTCTCTCTAATTCCATCAAATTTTTCCTCTACTTTTATCATTTCCTTCACAACAATGATAAAAAAAATGCTCACAACATTCTCGATCTCTCCTACTTTTTCCCATACCCCCACCATATTCCACATCATCTTTTATTTATTTTTTTCCACTCTTTTATATATATATTAAAGACAATTAAATTACTTAATATTTTTTAATTAAATTCGTTATTAATTAATTAATTACGGTTAGATTAATTACTTAATTATTCATAATAAAATAAAAAACTTCATTAATTTAATGTTATTTAATTAATAAGTCACAAGTTAGAATAATGGGCAATTATTTAATTATTTTCCTTAATAAATGAATGATTTTTATTAATAGTAACTAAAATACAAGTAGAACATACACAAACATTAATTAAAACGTTTTGTAACCATACAATTACAACTAAAATAAAATACAACATATATCCCGGTGAGCAATACTACTACGGAAATAAACACTTTACTCTGCATGGTAACGGAAGTGTAACCAAATGTGAGCAATCAAATCACGTCTAAGTGCTAAATGTTTTTCTTTGTCACGAACCTCAACTCTTTGATTGACATAGGCATTGAAGTCGATGTTGCCCGGTCGTCCAACATTAAATTTAAACGGCTCATTGTTGTGTAACACTTGTGCCAGCTCCCGAGCTGTTTGCAGCCGAACGTTGTGGGCAATCCTCCTCGTAGTAACGACGTAAGACATCTGCTCTAATGTAATTGTGTTGTTCGTCCTCAACAATCATGTTGTGGAGAATTATAAAAGCTGTCATTATGTCACACAAAATGTGTTCGTCGTATGCAAGTGATGGTTGTCGTATTATTGCAAATCGAGCCTGTAAAACTCCAAAATCTCGTTCCACATCTTTACGAGCAGCTGCTTGTTTATCTCCAAACAACTTGTCCTTCTGAACCTGAGGATACGTTATACCTTGAATAAATGTAACCCATTTCGAGTATATTCCGTCTGCTAAATAGTAGCCTTAGTCGTACGTCTGGCCATTGACTGTAAAGGTGGTAGGCGGTGCAACACCTTGTAGTACCTCATCGAACACGGTAGATCTATAAAGGACGTTTAGATCGTTGCATGAGCCAGGCATTCCAAAGAAAGCATGCCAATTCCATAAATCTTGATCAGCAACCGCTTCTAAAATGAGTGTTGCATTGTGAGATCGACCTGCATATTTTGCTTTCCAGGCTGCCGGTCAGTTCTTCCATTCTCAATGCATGCAATCTATCATTTCTCAAGAACAACAACTACTACTACAAATTTAAATTGAATACTACTTCATTTTTGTTGTTATTACCACATACAAATTTTAACAAATAATTAACAACAACAAATTAATAATAAACAAAAACAATAACACAATTAATAATACTAAAATAAATAAATATTTTTATAATATATTTCAAAAAACATAAAATTAGTTTAAGAGGAAAATTACCTTGGAATTGGAGGAAATTAAGAGAAAAATATTAAGATTTAGATATTTTTGTTGATTTTCAAAGTGTGTGGAAATATAGCAAAATGGGTGTCTATTTATAGAGGATGAAAAATTATGATCGTTGGTGATTTTTTTTAAAATTTTTTAAACGGTCGAAAAATTAGAAATACTAAACTAACATTTGCAATTAATCAGAAAAAATCTGATTGATTGAAACACTCCCCCAACCCACGTGTCGCGCCCCAATTGGGCCGACACTCTCTGCTGCAGGGGAGTGCTGCTGTCTTTTTTTTGCTTTTCCCCTTACCAAAACGACGCGTTTTGGTGAAGGGATCAGCTTTCCCTTTACCAAAACACGTCGTTTTGGTAGTGGGAAAATAAAAAAAAATTTACTTTTGCAGCTCTCAGGCGGGACCCACTATGGTACTGTGCTTTCTCCATTTTGCTCAGCCAAAGTGCATTACTTCGAGCGATCAATACAGAGCAAACTTTGCTCACTACTACAAATCCAATGCTCACCATTTTAGATCAATTTTTTTTTAGCAAAATTTAGTGCACTGCTGTGAGTGCTCTAAGATTAGGAAAAAAATAAGAGAGGGAAAATGAATAAAATAATAAGTTGGTGTAAGATTAGGAAAAAGTAAGAGAGAGAAAATGAATAAAATAATAAGTTGGTGTAAGATTAGGAAAAAGTAAGAGAGAGAAAAGTAGTGGAAAAATGAATAAAGTAGAAAAAAACTTACTAAAAATGGAAAAGAGAGAATTGTTTCAAGTATTATGTAACACCCATTTATAGCAAATGTTTCAAGTAATACGTAACGAAGGGAGTATATTTCTTTTTTAAAACTTCTTAATAATTATGAAATTATTTTTTCAATTCAAAATAATATTTTTCAATAGAACATGTATTAATTTATTTTGAATTTGAACAACGATTAAGAACGACGCGAACACTTATTATTTGTCACTTTATATATGAGTGAATTATTTCCCTCTGTAACGAAATTTCAGGAACAAATATGTTAACACGTTCTACAATACAAAATAGGAAAATTTGTTGGAAACTACCCACTTTTTGCAAAACTTTAGAAATAACTACCCGGATTTTTTTTATTAAAAATAACTACCCACATTTTATAAAACCATTGTAAATCACTACCCATTTTGGTTTTAAGGTGATAATAAGCTGGTTTTCCGAGCAGTGGGCCCCACGTCCTTTATCTTTCCCTCTAAAATATCAGATTACCCTGTGAAATTACCTAATTCTCCTATATGTTTAATTAAATTACACCATTAATTTTTCCCAACCATGTCAAATCATCACTCACATTACATTACTCCTCCCACTCCCTCAGTTCACTCGTCTCCTTCATCTCCTCTTTTTCATCATTCTCTCT
This sequence comes from Bassia scoparia, assembly GCA_008642245.1. NCBI lineage: Eukaryota > Viridiplantae > Streptophyta > Magnoliopsida > Caryophyllales > Amaranthaceae > Bassia > Bassia scoparia. Next base: position 88,115 of record SNQN01001402.1, read on the forward strand.
CCTCCAATCTCCTCTCTCTCTCCTCATCTCACTGGTAATTTCTTGCTTCTTTTTTTCATTTTTACTGAGCAATTGCATTTCACAATAAGCAATTTTTGAATTCATTGAAGTAACTGAGCCCTCGCTAGGCTCAGGAACGCTTGTGAGTGAGTTTGTCTGCTATCCCAGCAAATTCAACCTGAGAATTCAGAAATAGATTCAACCTGCTCAACAACGAATTCAACCCAAACATAAATTCAACCTTCTCGGCGACAAATTCAACCCAGCAAACCCCAAAAACGAATTCAGAAAAAGAAACAGGAAAAACAGAACAAAAAATGAAGAAACTAGAAAGATTGAGGAAGAGAATTTGAGATAAATTAAGGGAGAATTGAAATTTTCCCCAATTTGTTTAATTCTTAAACTAGCAAATTAATTCAATGGGATTGAAATTCATTGTGAAAAAAATATTTTTTACTGAATTTTGGATGCGAAAATCCACGAAACTGTTGTAATTTTGATTCGAAATTGTTTGATAATCACCCAAGGAATGCGAAACTAGTTCGACACATGCCCAGATTCGATTTATCGATGTTGTTGGCGGCTGAATGAGGCGTTGGCTACCTGATTGTGATGGTGCAAGTGTTGCGTGGCTGTCTGCTCGGCGACAAATTCAACCCAGCAAACCCCCAAAACGAATTCAGAAAAAGAAACAGGAAAAACAAAACAAAAAATGAACAAAAAATGAATAAATTAGAAAGATTGTGGAAGAGAATTTGAGATAAATTAAAGGAGAATTGGATTAAAATGAGGTAAAATCGAATTTAAATAACTTAATTCAGGTATGAGAGAGGGCCCCACTCGCCGGAAAACTGAAAACAGCTCGGAAATCAGCTACTTATTGCCTGAAAACTAAAAGAGGTAGTGATTTCTAATGGTTTTACAAAAAACGGGTAGTTATTTTTAATAAAAAAAAATCCGGGTAGTTATTTCTAAAGTTTTGGAAAAAAGAGGTAGTTTTCAACAAATTTTCCTACAAAATAAGGTAATTATTGTTCGGAAATTTTGGGATAAATACCTAGATTTGGGACATATTTGAAAATAAATATCTGATTTCAGATTTATTTTACTTAAATACCTAGTTTCGCCATTTTGTTTAAAAATCAATACCTACTAACGGATTGCACCCAAAATCTAACATAAGTGGTAAAATTGGTGGGCCCCACCAGCAATTCCGTCCTCTTCCCCTTCTTTCTTCATACCCAACCACCACCACTACGTACTACCCTCATCCACAAGCACTGCCACCACCGCCACTGCCACCCTCATCCACCACCATCTACCACTAACAAAAATCGCAAAAAATGCAATAGTCAACCGCAAAAATCAGATCGCAAAAACCAAATCGCAAAAATCGAAAAGAAACGAAAATTTACTCAAAAAAAAAATCGAACCCCAACAATCGAAAAATTTACTAAAAAAAAACTAAAATTAAACCAAAAAAACGAAAAATGAAGTTGTTAATTAGGGTTGTTGCTGTTGTTTTGGTTCATTTTGCCCACGACAACTTTTGTTTGCGACTTTCGTTCGTGATAGGAAAGAGGCGGCAAAAGTGAGAGGAGGGAGGTGACGACGATGGTGATGATGTTGATGAGGGCTGATGATGATGTTAATGGGGGAAATGAGGGCGGTTGCTGATGATGATGATGTTAATGGGGGAAATGATGATGTTAATGGTTTCAGAGGAGGAGAAAGGGAGGGAGAGGGAGGAGGGAGGGGATATTGTGGTATAAGAGAGAGAAAATGAGAGTATTTAAGGTTTAAAAAAAGGCACTACAAAAAAAAACAGGCAAATAGCGACGGAATGTTAGATACGAAAATAAATCCGTCCCTAATTTAGGGACGGAAAATTCATAATCCGTCAATTTCGTCCCTAATTTGATTTTACAATTTATCAAAAAAAAAAAGTTCTGAAAAGTGAGTTATATTTAGGGACGGATTATTATTATCTGTCCCTAAATTTAGAGACGAAATGTATGTATATCCGTCCCTAAATTTAGGGACGGATTTTTGTAATCCGTCGCTAAGCCACAAGTTGGCTTTCCAAGCCCACAAGCTTCCAAGCCCACTTATAACCTTGTCATATCTTCATGCCTAACATCTCTCTCTCTCTCTCTCTCTCTCTCTTCACTTCTAAGATTTGCTCTTCATTCTTCATCATTTTCTTTCATTTTTTTTTGGTCCAAATCTCAATAATGAAGAAGAAAAAATTGAAAGGTGAGTTTGTATATATATATTTTTTGGTTGTAATGATTTCAAATTCCTGGGTTTGATTTTAGGGTTCATCACTCTATTTTATTTTTTTCTGTGATATTTTCGTTTGATTTTCTGGGTATATTTTTTTGTTTATGTTTATTGCCTAATTAAACGTCATTTTTGTTTAATTGGTCAAGTATATATAATTTGATTTCCACTTGTTTTTTGTTTGATTATTGAAGTATAATTCGAAGTTCTACTTGTTGTTCGATTTCTACTTGTTGTTCATTTACAAATATGATTATTTTTTTGGGTTTTTTTGTTTCTAAAAAAATTACAAATCTACTTGAAGAAGGCAGGAGTACGTGGAAAATTAAAGGCACAGTTGTGGTTGTAGCTTGATTCAAAACTTCTAATTTTTTCTCAGATTTGATGTAATTATTTAAAAGAATAAATGAAATTTGAATAAATTTTATTTCAAGAATCAGTTGTTTGTGTATTGCATCTTCTGAAGTAGATTAGTCGTTTGTTCATTATAATGGTTTTCTGGGTTTTTTGGTTATTGAAATCAGCAACTTCAATTGTTGCTGGTTTCCTTTTTTTTTTATTTTTGTAAATAAAATCAGCGACGGATAGACATAAAATTCGTCCCCAATATTCCTTATTTTTTTAATTTCAAAAGCCAAATAGCTACAGATCCCTATTGTCCGTCCCTAAATTTAGGGACGGATTTACATTTCCGTCCCTAAATTTAGCGACGGATTAACAATTCCGTCTCTAAATTTAGGAACGAAAATTTAAATCCGTCCCTAATATTTTTCTATAGTATGAGGAACGGATATTTAGTCCCTCCCTAAATTAGGGACGGATAAATGGAAATCCTTCGCTAAGTCGAATCAGCGACGAGAGTTTTAGAGACGGACGTTATCCGTCCCTAAATCCGTCTCTAAGTCCATTTAGGGACGGATTCATCCGTCGCTATATTGACTTTTTTTGTAGTGAGGGCAGATTGGTAATTTCCATCAAACATTTCTGTTACTTCATCTGTTAGTAGGTACTTATTTTTAAACCAAATGGCGAAACTAAGTATTTAAGTAAAAAAAATTTGAAACTAGGTATTTATTTTTAAAAACACTCCAAACCTAGGTATTTATCCTCAGAATTTCCTTATTGTTTAGTTGAGATATTAGTGTATTATTGGGAAGTTCAAAAACAGTGCTACAATTTCATTCATCTCACCAAAAAGAGTGAAAAAATAAGGGTCCCAATAAAAAAAATGGTTTAATTTATTAGGAATTTAATAGGGAGTAATAATAATATTTGTGGAGAGGCTTGCGGTAAGGAGACCCTGTGTCTCCCCTGCTTTTTGTTACCTGCATGGATTACCTCTCGAGAGTCATGATTTATGTTGGAAAGAAACCTGGTTTTCAATAACATGCTAGATGCAGGAGTTTGCATCTAAATCATCTCTGCTTTGCAGATGATTTAATATTTTTCTACAAAGGTGACAGGATGAGTTGCAGATTGCTCTTAAAAGGGTTGAAATATTTTGAAGCAGTCTCTGGTTTGGCTACCAAGTACCAATAGATCAAAATCAGAGGTTTWTGGMGCTTGCATGAATGATWTRTCTCTTGACTCGATCTCTATGCAGGTGGAAAAGCTTTAGACAAGGCACATGGCCTTTAAGGTATTTGGGAGCACCTGTTAACCATAAGAGACTTAAGGTAGATGATTGCCACAAGTTGATTGAAAAAATGACTCTGAGGTTAAGGTCTTGGCAATCCAGGAATTTATCTTTTTTAGGTAGGCTACAACTGATAAACGCAYTCCCTATGGGCCTATGTACTTATTGGCTACTGAAAGGTGTGTCGCGCACCTAACAAAAACGTGACAAGTGGCATTAATTATAATAAGGTGTGTAGAAATTTCCTCTGGCAAGGTTGCTCAATGGGGAGCAAAAATGGCTATGTGCATTYGAAGAAAGTTTGCTCTCCCAAGAAATTTGGAGGTTTAGGCATTAGGGACCTCAGCATTTGGAATATGYCAGCAATTAGTAAGCTGGTTTGGCATATAGCTACTAAGCAGGACAATTTGTGGGTCAAATAGGTACATCAAGTGTACAATAAAAARCAACCTAGCTTGGAGAGATTACATTCCTTCAGCCACAGCTAGTTGGATCTGGAGATATCTTTGTCAAKCAAAAATGGTGTTGTACAGTTATAGTCTCTCTACTTGGTTTCCTTATAAAGGTAGACATTATTCTATTGGTCATACTTATAGGACTTTGATTGGAATTGGGGAGAAAGTCTACTGGGACATGGTTGTTTGGAATAGGCTTTCCTTGCCAAAYCACAAGTTTATCTTTTGGCTTGCTATCAATCATAGGTTGCAAACTAAAGATAGACTCAAGAGCTTTGGTGTCTGTTCTAATGACATATGTTGTTTGTGTGGACAACATGCTGAAACTTTGGATCATCGTATGATGGCATGTGCTTTTAGACAGCAAATTTGGAACTCTATTTTTGATTGGCTTTATATTCACAAGTCCTGGGCAGGTGTTGATCAGATGATTACTTGGTTTGCTAGGAGATTTCATGGTACTGGCTTGAAGCATCAAATTTATAAGCTAGTGTTTTGCACGCAGGTGTCTATGGTATTTGCAAGCTAGAATAAGCCCTTTTGGAGTCAGTGTTCCTACTGTTACAACAATTTGTGCTAGTTTTAATTTCTATGTTAAGCAGAGAGTTGTTTTATTCATTGCTAAGATTTCTTGTTTAACACTTGTGTTGTAGTTTTTATTTTTATTAGGTTATTAGATTTAGGTTTATTTACTTTCTATTTTGATGTGTTGGGAAAAATGAGGGAAAATTTTGCACCAGAACGTGCCAAGTAACAGTTTTTGTTTTTGTTTTCGTAATAGATAATAGTTACAATCGATAACTAGCCTTATTGACCGACGATGTCCAGAAATCGGAATTGGAGTAAAAGCATAAACACACACATCGAAACAAGTTATCTACGATGCTTAAAAAGAAAAATTAAAGGATAAATTTCAATATATATGGAAATACACCTACTAGACAAATATTGCATATGTTGGACAACAACGATCTCTAAGTTAATAAGGAGACTTTAATGGACCAGGTTCACATTAACTTATTGTGATTCCAATCCCAGTCACGTGAGTTTTCCTTTAACAATACAACTCTTCTTGAACTGTGTTATTAAATATCCTCTCATATATTTATTCATCATCAGATTCATCACCATTATCAAACAATCACTCCCAAATGAAATCCCTACACTCCAACTTTCTCTCTCCTCAATTTCTGCCATTATTTAGGCCAGCCCATGCTAGTATCCAGTGAGCTCATCGACTCTGATTGCGGCGACGATTTTAGTGCAATCTCATATTTGTTTTTCTTGCTTTGTTCTCAAAGAATTCGACCTGTTCACTTCGCTACGTCATGTTTCAAGTATAAGAAAAGGGAGCGAGGCAAACATTCGTAAGGGGCTGGCAAATATGAATTGTCATATGCACTCCAATCGTTATTTTATTTATTTATGGATTTGTGTTTTCCATTGTTACTTTTGAAGGCTTCTAAGGTGTACTTTTCAACGAGGCAACCTGCCTTTTTTTCTTTACATATTTATATTTCAGACTACTTATATGATATAAGTATATGATATCGAAGTACATTATATTGTATTAAAGTACTCCGTACAGAAATATCATTCAGAATTACATAATATCACACACAAGTATAAATGTAAGTATATAATACAGAATTACGGAGTACATTGTATCGTATTAAAAACACAATATCATTTAGAAGTACATAATTTCACACAAGTATAAGATTAAGTATATGATACAGAAATACATTATATTGTATTAAAGTATACAATATCATTCAGAAGTATATAATAATGTAATATCACACAAAAAAAACTATAAATGTAAGTATATGATACAGAATATTGTATTAAGGTATATATAGAATATCATTCAGAAGTACATAATAATGTAATATCACACAAAACTATAAAATATACGTATATGATACAAAATATCGTATTAAAATATAGAATATCATTCAAAAGTACATAATATCACACTAACTGTAAGATATAAGTAATAATATAGAAATACATTATATCGTATTAATGTATACAATATCATTCAGAATTACATAATTTATCACACACAAGTATAAGATATTAGTATATAATACATGACTTCATGATATCGTATTAAAGTATAACAAATATTCATTCGTATATAATATTACAAACACTGTATTAAGATATAAGTTGTGATACTGAAATACATTATATCGTTTAAAGTACAATAACGTTCATAATACATAATATCACACACAAATATAAATATAAGTATATGATTCAGAATTATGTCAGTATATTATATTATACAGGAGTACAATATATCATATTAAAGTACACAATTCATTCACAAATACATTATATCACAGACAAAATATATAAAATATAATATTAGCATATTATATGATATAAAAGACATTATATCATAATAAAGTATACAATATTATTTCAAATATATTATATTACATATAATATACTTCCTCCGTAACGATTTAATAGCAACATTTGCTAAAAATGGCAATAACATCTTAATAGCAACATTCACTTTATTTCTATTTCTGGACTCATGTGCACACACTCAAACAAATAAAAATACTTTTATCTCACTTCCTACACATAATGACAAGAGTGTGAACACACCAAACACTACTATTCATAAATAGACTAGGAGTCCGTGCTTTAAAAAATGTTGCTATTAAATCGTTACGGAGGAAGTAATATATAAGATAATGTATATTAAATGATACGAAAGTATCATGATATGAATCGAGAATAACTCTGGAGAGAGAAAGCTAGAGAGAGGGGTGTGACGGGTGCTTTTTCGTTTCTCCATCAATAATGGGGCTTCTTTGTAGCAAATTTGCAACCATGCGAGAAAGAAAAAGCCATTACATCTATTCCTAAACTAATTTACTCACAAACTAAAGAGGATGTGAGCTCTAGTGCTGCGATTAAATTCGATTTTAGGTCCCGAGGAGTATAACACCAATTTTGTTTCAAGAGTGTGTTTCAACCCCATTAGGGACACCCAACCACCACCAGCTTGAGAAAAGGTAGTCGTGACCCGCCACATACTCCGACGAGAGGTACTCGTACAGCAATCCCAACTCGCAGTGAGGCTTCAATTGTGGGTGCTACTCTGGCAAAACCCACAAATGGAAATGGTGAACGAGTAGAGTTGTGATTTAATGAATCCTTGAAAATCAAGTGACTTTTWTTGGGTTCACGGTAATTTTATTGTGGATTGCMTCCATGCAAGATGGATTGAAGTTAATAATTAGTTGCTCATATTTCACTTGTCGCGTTCATGTTAAGCACTTTAGGTATGAACGGTTCAACTCCTCAAGTATAGAAAGTATGACASTTGACGCGTTTATGCTAAGCACTTTAGCCACYGATGGTTCAACCTTTAAGTATAGATCAACATAGATATAAGTAAAAGGATAAATTGTTTAGTAAAGGATGAACAAGGAACGATGAAACAAAATGAAGAAGTTCAAAAGTATGTAACATATGTTGTTAAAGAAAAATCAAAAGTTGACAATTTATTGTAAAGAAAGAAATAAAATGATGATGATGATGTGGAATCATGAGATGAAAGGAAATTGCATATGAGGGAGGGTGAGTGACAAGGTATCAAGTGGATTTATAGGTAAGAGTTTTAATATGCTTATAGTGGATAGTAGATACGGAGTAGATAATATTGTGGATTGTTTAGCGTTCTCCCACGTCATTTATTAGATATTATATCAAATTTATTATTAACTCTAAATTACGGATAAGTGTTTTAGTTGTCCAATTCGCAATTTTTAATGATTTCGATGTGTAGTACATGTATTTAAATTTACAATAACGTAGGTCCATATATATACTCATATTTGTTCAATTAAGACTACTCTGATGCATATATATACTCATATTTGTTCAATTAAGACTACTCTGATGCAAAATTCGATCACCCATCATAAACGAAAAAATTACTACGCATACAAGTCTTGTATGTGATTAGAGCTTTAAATGAGTTGATTTGGGTTGGGTTCAGGTCGACCCAATAACATAAATGGGTTAAAATCTGCAACCTGAACCCGACCWYTTAAGGTTAATGGGTTGAGAATTTAAACCCAACCCAACCTTTAACTATATAAATTGACTCGTTTCAACCCATTAACCTATTTAGCAAAAATTTCATTTATTATTCAACGAGTTGATTCGTTTTCAACCCAAT
>SNQN01001403.1:3065-19038 GCA_008642245.1 Bassia scoparia
ACAAGATACAAGTTACCTTCAACATATTTGTTTATGTTGTTCTTCTCCATCTTCTTTACACATACTTCCGAAAATACTCAATTACATTGGAGAATTATCATTGAAAGCGTGATAATTCTTGTTCTTCGTTGTATCTCAAAAGCAAATTTCGTGACACCCGGGCTTTCGTAGTGTCGAAATATTGCTTTTAAAAAAGTGAGTACACGCCTCGAAGGAATCGTTTAATTGTTTCACATCTTTGTTTGAACCCCATAAGCCCGATTTTTCCAACACTATGTCTTCTCTGCCTTTTGTTATTTGCATGGATTATTATCTCACTAGGGTGATGATCTATATTGGTAAGAGATATGCGGGTCCATTCTTCGGCCTTTTTATCGAGGTACTTCCTTCTCACATCTCCTTTGTTGATTTTTGATACTTGTATTATCTTTCTAAGAAAATGTTTTAACAAACTCTCATTTGATAGGGTTTGGCGAGACTTGACTCTTTTGTCAAGAAAGCCAGGCGGATCGCAGAGAAGCAAAGAGAGGCTTTGTTGTTCAGCGAACTGCTGAAGAGTATATTCAGGAGCAGAGTTTATTAATTATTTCGAGTGATTATCAGTTTTGTGCTATTATCTAATTCATCCTCGCTAATAAGTAAATTATAATTGTACATGAAGGCACTCGATCAATTCATCTTTATTTCGAGTTTTTCCAAATTTATTTGCACACCATAAACTAGAAACACAAATCATTCATTATATATACAACAAACGGAAACTAAAAATGAGAAAAGTTCTGAATAACAACAAACGAAAACCAGCATCGAAAACAATCTTACTCTCATAACACATAGTGTTGCCAAACAAGGCCTTAAATTCCCATATCAACCAATGCAAATTAAAGATTAATCTTCGTCAAATCAAACACTCAGTTTAATTGTTCGATCGAGCTCTATTAATCCTCCTAAATGTCACTTACAAGGTCCACCAATATATCCCACGGACCGTCTAAACCAACAGCAGAAAGTAACAACTTTGCTCCCACTTTAAAAATCACGTCACGTTTTCTGTAACGCCGTCGTGGATTTTGTGTCTGACTGTTTTCTTGCAAGTTTTGAGCATGTTGCATCTTTTCAATAAGGCACTTGAAATGAAACGCTAGATCATATTTAACCGAGAAGTAAGACCACCCCTCGGATTCCTTGTCTTGCTGCCGGCAAAATATGCAACACAGGTTGAGCCTCTCTGGCTTCTGGCAGCTCTGTGTGAACGTATTCTTGCCACTATTCGTTTCAATCGAGTAAGGCATGTCCATACAACAAGGGTGTAACGCGACAGAAGAATTACGAGTATTATTAGTACCACAATCCAATACATATCTCCATCCTTTTACCTTCACCCCGCAAGCCTCACATAGTAATATGTTTTGAGGTGCATTTTTCTCGAACACAAATCTCGTGCCTTGGAAGGATGGATGAGAATGAGACTTGTAGGGTTCGCCCGTTTGACACTCCTTGTGCAAATGGTAGTTGCACTGAATGTGGCATGAATAGCAAGCGCCCTTACCCGGTTCTTCACACCCATCGCATGTGTATTGTACCTCATCAGGAAAATTCAATAGCACGAGAGACTTATGTGTGCACATTTGTTTTGTCATCATTGTTGTATGGCATTCCTTGTGTAAATGGTAGTCGCATTGCGAGTGGCAAGTATAGCAAGCGCCATTACCACGACGTAGACACTCATTGCAATCGAATGAGAACTCAGGTGAAAAGTTTACTAGCACGGGAGAGGCATGTGTGCACTTTTCTTCTGCCATTGTTTCAGATATTTTGCTGCTGAACTTCCCGACACTTGACCTAGTGATCAACAAATCAAACATGTATGATTAAATTTACAAAGAAATAAAGGGAGGGTCGATGTCTAATACTCAACTAACTTTGTGTCATAGTACTTGCAACATAGAGGACGAGACCGAAAATTAACTTAAGCTAACCTTAGCTAAGGTATAGGGGAGAATGGGTAAACAAACCTAGTGGCGGATCCGGAATTTTCGCACAAGTTGAGTTATTGATGAAATGTAAATATGGGTAGATGAACAAACACCTAAATGTTTAAATAAAAAGCTCCCGCAAAAATAAAAATATCATAATTTTGTAAACAATACAAAAATAAATAAATAAATAAATAAATAAATGATACAGAGTTGTTATTTGATGTTGCATATAAATCTATGAAAAACTAAACTAAAAAAATATTACTAGCAAGCTAGAACCCTACCCACAACATTGTCAGAATTAATTATAGACTGAGTATAATAAAATCTTCGAGTAGGTGATATCAATCATCAGAATCCATTTTAAAATAATATCTACCTTGAATCAGGATATACAATAAAGTCAGAGTTAATTATAAAATTAAATATATTTATTTATATTATAAAATGATTTATATTTAATTAAAAAAACATACATGAAATTCACTTTCCTAATAAGAATTGAAATACTCCATAAAAAAAATTAGGAAAAAACAAACAGTTCATATTATTATAAAGTATATCATATTTGCAGTCATATATGTTCTCATACTTTTTTTATATATACCGTGCAATAGTCTATTACTTGTATTTTTTTTATTTTTTTTTTTTAAAAAAAAAAAAAAACCTACACCTAAAACCACCCCAACCCCTCGTCAAATTCACTCCCTCCAAAGTAACCCATCTCACAACACTCCCCTCCAAAAACACCCTTTTCCCATTTTTAATGCCTTGATAAAAAAAATTAATTAAAAACAACACAATGTAAAAACCTGTTGTAATTTCCTCTATTTATATTTATTACCTTCGTTTTTTATATATCCCGTGCAATTTCATGGGTAAAATATGGTGTCGTAATTATTATAAACTTACAAAAATAAATACGTTGTGAGTATTATGAATGGAAGAACTACTTCTACGAGTTTAGAAGGAAGTTTGGTGAACTACTCTTCATTTTATCAATTGATTATATAAAAGTAGTCACACGGTTAGAGTTAGGTTTCATACATATTTGATGTTGTGATCCGGTCTAAAAAATCGGATATTCAATGCAGATTTTAAGCTATGAATATCCGAAAATTTTCAGCTCATTCGGTTTGGTTTTATTGTATTTTTGGATATTAAAAATGTCTGATTTTTTTTTAAATAGTAAAAAATATATGAAAAAAACCAAAAAAATTAGCAAAATTAAGTAAAAATGTACATGGCCCGACAATTCCAGATTGAAAATTTCCAATCTCGTGATTTCTATTTGCAATCCTTCCTTTAATTTTTATCATTTTTTTTTTTTGAATTGTAGCACACCAACAAGCATAGTGTTTTTGCAAGTTAATTAAGTAAAATGCAAATCTAATTACAATGCAAATTGATCACAATAAATATGATAAGTACAAGTGATAATGGTAAAGGAAAAGTGTATTATTACATACCAATAATATTAAAGAGGAGCTCTCAAGAGTTGTTATCTTCTTCACTTGTTGGATTTTATTTAGAGGTGTATCTACTTGAGAGTGTAATAAGTGCTTGAATTTATACTACTAGCTAGCTAGCAAATAACCTTCTTGGTTTGCATGTATTTATGAAATTGAGACGACTTTTCCACGCCATTTTATCTATTTCCTTCATTTTGTTTCTTTTATCAACTTGAGGTTCTATTCTATTATTTGTTCGTTACTGAAGAAGAGTAATGAAAACTAATTAGACATTTAGACTGTATAAATTAGCGTCTTCCGTGTGATGACTGTCCCACGGCTGCGACGATGACTTGTCTCAAATGAATTGGTCAATGTCAGTCCGTTTTATTTTAAACTTTGATTTTAAAAATTGGAAATTTCCTCCGGTAATAACCCTGAGGTTTGGTTTAATAGCTCTTGTATGCCTGAGGTTTCAAGAATGAATCAGGTAATCCTGAGGTCAGAGTATAATAACTCACGTAACCCTACCGTTAGTTTTTTCGTTAGGACTGACGTCGTTACTTTTCCATTCATTTAACATTAAAATTAACTAATTAACACCTAAAACTAACTAACTAAATACTTAATTAAATAATTAAAACTAATAAATTAAACCCCCTTCTTCCTCTCTCATCTCCTTCTTCCATGACCAACCAAGAGCCACAACCACCACCATCCTTCAACCATCCTTCTTCCTCCTTCGACCCAAGCAACGCAATCGCCAGGACCTAACCACCACAACGTCGCGACCCAACAACAATCGCGTCCAAAATTCTAACCTTAATTTGCCCAAATTCACACCCCTAAATGTTGTTTTAATTTGAATCTTCAATAGACACTACTAAATTTGAACCAAATTTGGGTTTGTGGGTGAAATCCCCTTGTTTATGTGGCTTGAGTTTGTGAACGAATCTGGGCTTCGAATTATGAACGATTTTTTTTGCAGGAATTTGGGAACGAAATTGTGAACGAATCTGGGCTTTGAATTGTTCTTTGATTGTTCGAAAATCTGGGCTTCGATTGTTATTCGATTGGTAGAAATATTGGGTTTAATTGTGTGGTGGGTGCTGACTTGAAGTGGTAGGGTCTTGGTAGTTTTGTCGGTTTTTTTGGCCTGTGTGTGAGGCTGGTGGAGTGGTGGTTATTGTATGGTGAGTAGGGTCGTGTGACTACTGTAAACAACAACAACAATAGCTGCGCAGTAGGCAGCAACACAACAATAGTAGTTGCACAACAACATTGCAAGAGACAAAGGAGAGAGAGGTGGTTGTTGGTGTTGGTGCGGTTGCGGGGTGGGTCGCGGCAGTTGCATTGCGCTGCTTGGGTCGAAGGAGGAAGGAGGAGGGACGAAGGAGGCGGCGGAGGAGGGTGGTGGTCGTGGTTCTTGGTGGTCATGGAAGAAGGAGAGGAGGAAGAAGGGAAGGGTTTAATTTATTAGTTTTAATTATTTAATTAAGTATTAAATTAGTTAGTTTTAGGTGTTAATAATTAGGTTAATTAGTTAGTTTTAATGTTAAATTGATGGAAAAGTAACGGTGTCAGACTTTTATAACGGAAGGGTTACGTGAGCCAAACTAACAGCCAAGTAAACAAAAAAAAAACCCGAAACCTCCTCCCTCCCTCATAACCACCCACCCAGCGGCCATCACTAACCTATCAACCCCCTTCCTCCGCCCTGAGACCCTGACAACCACCCACGCACACATCAATTGCGCCACCTTGCCTAAACCACCACCACCACCAATTGAACCTGAACCACAAATAACCATCGGCACCACTTGCAAAAAAAACTATCACCACGAACCTGAGCTAATTCGCACCACCACCATTATGCACCACCATGTTGAATACCACAACAATTCGAACCACCACGTCATAACAATTCTCACCACCGTGTCAAATGTCTCAAAAATTCGCACCTCGCACCATTTTGAACCACTTCGCATCGCCAATTGGCATCTCACACTAACAATTCACACACCATCAAATTCGCATCTTGCACTTATTCACACCACCTATTCAAACCTCACACCAATTCACACATCACTAATTTAAAGAGAAATAGATTTGGGGGGTTTAATTTAAAGAGAAATCAATTTAAGGGTTTAATTCGACTGGTTGGGCGAGGGTTTGATTGGTGGTTGTAGGGTGTTTTGAATGGAGTTGGTGAGGGTTTCGAGTGGAGTGGTCGCGATTGGTGGTGTTGGAGTTCGTTGTCTGGGCGTCGTGGGTGGGCGTTTGATTTGCAGTTGGTAGGTGCATGAATGAGGAGGCAAAGGGGTTGGGGATGGTGGTGGGTGGGTGGTTGAGAGAGTTTTAGGGTTTTATTATTTTTTAAATTTTTTAAGTTAACTAAGGTTAAGGATTGAATTAGGGAATGAGTATCACTTGTAAATGTTTGGCAATTTAAGGGTATACCTTGAAAGTTCTGAAAAGCATAGGTAACCCTTGGAAAATGCCAAACCATAAGGGATTAAGGGTATACCTTAGAAAAACTCATTTTTTTTAATTGTGTGGTCCACCATGTGGAACTCATCATACCACTTGCAATATACCCATTTGCGTTAAACAATGTGATTTTATTTGTTTTTTTTTTCAATCTAAATCTACTTTTTAATATCACTTCTCATATTATATTAATTTCCATATTCTAGACCCAAATAATGTACATTATGAATTTCGTGAAACGGAGAAAGTATCAAATACACAGTATAATCAAGTACTCAAACTTTTTATTTAAATCATTAATAACATCAAATACAATGTCATGCTAATCTAAACCTTGAAGTTAATTAAAAAATCTTTCCTTCTAATACTTTTGGAAGCAATTTCATCTTCCATTGAAAATTGAAAGAAGAAGGTGAAAGTAATTGCTAGAAAAATTTGAGTAAAATAATAAAATTAATGAGAAGTTAATAATAAATGAGATATGGAATTAAAAAAAAAAGAAAATGTTATACGCAGTGCTTAGGGTTACTAAAAAAACTTAAATAGACCTGGTCCACAATAATTTATTGTGAACCAAGTAAAATCACGTGACCTGTTTTCATGTTATTTATTTTCCTAATATACCTAATATGGTTGCACAACACCCCGCAAAAACGTCTTGCTCACTCACTCTTCTACTTTGCATACTCCTCTTTCACATACTCAACCGTCTCTCCGATTTATTTTCCGTCTGCAATTTGACACTTACGAGTAAGAAAGTAAAGCAACCACTAACAAGATAAGTCTACATGAGTTGTACGCTTATTTACTCTTGGCTGAATTTTTGTTTCGATTGGTTTTGTTTCTGCCTTATGTTTTTAGACTTTTGGCTGGGTTCCTTTCAACAAGGCAAGCTATTTCTCTTTCTTTGTATTCACACAGTATATATATTTTCCAATTTAAATACATAAGCATATATTACTCAAATAAATTATATCACATTAAAGTACACGATATCATTCAAAATTACATAATATCATGCAAGTATATATGTATATGATATAAAAGTACAGTAACCAATTGATTGTTGGTGTAATAGCGATTGAAACTACACTTTGTAGGGAGAACTTGGTTTCGATTCCTCACAACAACAATTGGGATGAGACTGGAACCTAACCACCTTGAATTGACCCTCAAATCCGGATAGCCCAAAAGGCCAAAAGGGTAAACCGGGTGGTACACAAAAAAAAACATAGAAGTACATTACATCGTATATAAGTACACAATATCATTCAAAAATGCATAATATCACACACAAGAATAAGGCGCCGGTGGTGGGGATCGCTATGCAAGACTCATAAGCGTATATACGCTTTGTATAGCGTATTATGATTTGCCTTTTGCTATCTTATCCTTCGTACATTATATTGTATAGTTTGGCAACTTCATTGGGATCGCCACTGCCAGAAGTACATTATATTGTTTAAAATTACACAATATCATTCACAAGTACATAATATCACACAAGTATAAAATATCACTATAAGATACAAAAGTACATTATATTGTATTAAAGTATACAATATCACTCAGAAGTACATTATAACGCATAAATATAAGATAAATATATAATAGAAGTACATTACGAGTATATCGTATTAGAGTACATAATATCATTCACAAATATATTATATCACACACAAGTATTAGATGTAATGTAAATTATATTTATCATTCGTTATATAACATATAAAAGTGTATTATAAGATATAAGGATATGACAAAAAAAGTACATTATATCGTATTAAAATACACGATATCATTCAGAAGTACATAATGTCACACACAAGTATAAGTTATAAGTATATAATACAAAAATACATTATATCGTACTAAAATACAAAATATTATTCAGAATTACATAATATCACATAAGATATAAGTATATAATACAACAATACATTATATCGTACTAAAATACATAATATCATTAAGAAGAATATAACATCACAAACAAGTATAAGTTATAAGATACAAGTATATTATGTAGAAATAAAAAAAGATAAGTTTGTTTTCAAAAGATACAACTTTTTTCCTTAAGTATTTCGATCTTACCTTTTATCCAAGTCAATGATAAACCAAAGTTAGAGAAAAAATAAAAATAAAACTTATACTTCCTCCGTTTTTTTTTAGTTGCCCCAGTTTGACTTTTGCACTATTCACAGGAGGCACTTTGACCAAGTTTTGTGCTTTATACGTAATGAAAAATATAGTCAAATGGGATCTCGTTAGATTCGTCTCGTTAAATAATATATTAATATCTAGTTTTTTATAATTTTCATTAATCATAATTATAGTTATTAACGGTCAAAGTTGTGCCTCGGCAAGTGTGTTTTGTTGACTGGGGCATCTAAAAAAAAACGGAGGAAGTATATAAAAGGTATAAAAAAAAATTGAGAAGATGGTAATTGATAAGCAGGTCTATCATCTTTGTCTTAACAATTCTAAGATGATCTGTCTTCGGCAACGAAAGACTCAAGACAGCTGCAGTTGGTTGTCGCCGATCGGAGTTCGTGACCGACAATGTTTTGGGTTGGTGCGAAGAGTATTCAACTGTGAGAAATATTTCAAGAGAAGTACTCTAACTCAAATTATTAAACAGTCACGTGATATTTTTTGGGTTCACAATAAAGTTACTGTGAACCTGGTCCACACAAGACAGATTATAGGGTTACATATAAGCATTAAATTCTTGTTTAAAATGGTAAGTATTTATAGATTTATGTTAAAATTGCACAAAATTTGATGTCGTAAATGTTTACTTTTTTGAAAACCTTCCTTTTTTGACTTCTTATATGCAGCCCTAAGGACTGTATATATAATAACCCATGGAGTATGCGTGAATTCGGAGAATGAAAATGATATGCGTGTTCCAATTTGCTGTTTTGGTTTGCTGGTGACATTTGCCAATTGGTATATTAATATATTATAGGGATTTTATCATAGGTGCCCTTGAACTTTAACGTTTTTTCCAAAATGCACATCACCTTTTTGACCCCTTCCAAATTGCCCTTGAACTTTCAAAAACCCAAAAAAGTGACATTTTCGGGAAAAACTTAACTGGCATTTTAACGGACTGTTTGACTCGTATATGTTTGACTCATATTCGTAGTATTATACACTGGGTCYCACTTCATTTTTTYTGATCTGGCGAAGTCGACAGATACGGAGACGGCGACTCCATCTCTTTGTTCTCCTCTCTGTATTGTCTGCTCTCTTTCTCTCTCTCTTAATTCAAACTGTGCCCTAATTCCCAATTCGATTTCTATCCGAAATCAACTCATCATCGCTTTCAAATCCAGTCATCAATCTCAACTTCTCAGGTATTTCAATCACTAATTTTGTTCTTAATCTACTTCTCTAATCATTGCCCCTAATCCTGTGAAATGTTTTTCTTTTCTTCCTAATTTATCGCTTTCAAATAGGTTTTGAATTGCTCTTTGTTGATCAGTGAGACTTGTGAGTGAATTGTAATTTGTCGCTTTACTGAAAAATTGGATACAAATACAATTGCAAGTTGGCATTTCAAATGGATATTTCTGCTTTCTTGGTTGTTGCTTGTTAGTAGTAATCAGCTTATTGCAAGTTTGCAATGTAGGAATTGTAATATCTAGCTGAGGAGTTTCTATCAATGCTTATTAGATTTTTGATGAGTATAAACGAAGATGGGAGAAGAAGAAGAATGAGATAATTGTATTTCAAAAATGAAGTGGGACCCAGTGTATAATACTACGTATATGACTCAAACATTTACGAGTCAAACAGTCCGTTAAAATGCCAGTTAAGTTTTTCCCGAAAATGTCACTTTTTTGAGTTTTTGAAAGTTCAAGGGCAATTTGGAAGGGGTCAAAAAGGTGATGTGCATTTTGGAAAAAACGTTAAAGTTCAAGGGCACCTATGATAAAATCCCTATATTATACACCCTTACCTCACCTTGTAATATGCACCCCTTCCTCTTCACATATAATTAGGGGTTTTATTGTTTTAGTTAGATCTTTTTTATTTATTTAATTTGATTTTAAAATGAAATATTTTTTTTTTATTAAATCTCTATTATATAAGTCAAGGGGAGCAATGGTGTCCCCTAGACAATGAGTAATTTACCTTTTAATAAATGTGAATTCACCTATTTAAAACTCTCATAATTAATTCATTTCCCACTTTAATATTTTCAAATAAAGGATGATTTAAAATTTACCAAATAAACTACTATCTAAATGTTAAAACACTTATGGTAAAAAAAAATTATGATTGGAAAATGACACAATATTTGAAACAATTACAATTCAAAGGGTGTCATATTAAAATATAAATTAGCAAAAAAAATCTCTTAATTTAAGTACGCATAGCGTGCACCAAAAAACTAATAATTACGTGAAAGTAAGGGGGAAGGGGTGCATATTACAAGGTGGGAAGGAGTGTATATAGTAATTTGCGCACTTCTACTTTGTTTTTTTTCCAATTTGGTTGGGCTTTAATTTGGGGCCCATAAATTGGGGGTTATGTGCAATGGGTCTGTTTGCATTGGGAGAGGGTCAGACTTCTTTATTCTCATGGTAATAAAATTTCATTTCATAAAGTCTAATTTTGTTTTTAAATTTTGATTTCCACTTAATACGACTCCCTCGAGTGGTAATGAGTACTCCCTCCGTATCGGTTTAATTGCAACAGTTTTATTCACGCTTATCAAGAAGACGATTTAAAGGTGTAAACGGACAACTTATATGAAATAATTTTAGGATTAGTATCGTACAATCTCATTCTTGATTGTCTTAAAATAACTTTCATTAATTTGTTCGTTTACCCTCTTAAATCTCCTCCTTGATAAAAAGCGTGAAAAATAATTATTACAGTTAAACTGATACAGAGGGAGTAGTAATTAAATTGTGTCTAAACGACCCACTTGTAGTTGATTTTTCTATCGAATCGGTTTGGTTGTCATCTTAAGGTTCTCTTCAAGTATATATGTTTTGGGGTGTGATGTGATATCTTGAGTTTGACCAAGATCGGTGCTATAATTGCATACCTAAACTCAATATACTATATCCATTTTATCAATAAAAAGTTATAAGATAGTGTCAAGTAACATTTACACCTTTTTTGTGACGGTGCCCTACCATATGATTAGTGATAGAGTATATATATATATTATATTTTTAGGCATCAATTATCAGTTTAAACTTTTGGTTGAAATGGTCTGGTTAACATTCTAATTAACAATTAATTGAAATTGTAAATGATAATAAACAAGGTTGGATTAATTGTTTGAGTGCATGCATTCTTGTCCGTGTTAAATAATTTTATCACTTAATTTACTCGTGTAAATACACTTTAAATCGATCTCTTCCTCTAAAAATCATGTCAAAACAAAAGTTGATAATAAATAATCATCAACACAAACTTCTGGATCATGTTGATATACAAATTTTATCTTAGTCCAGTTATCGTTTTGATCCTTTTTTAAGGTCGGGATTGCTATTTTGGTAATATACATTACCTACCTCTAAGATGATTAGTTTTTAAGTGCACGCTATGCATGCTTAAAACTGAGAGAATTTTTTTTGTTAATTTATATTTAATTGACGCTCTTTGAATTGTAACCTTTTCAAATATTGTGTCATTTTTCAATCATATTTTTTTACCATGGATGTATTAACTTTTGCAACTTTTTTAAATATTGGGGGAGTAGTAGTTTATTTTGTAAATTTAAAACCTTCCTTTATTTGAAAATTTTAAAGAAGAAAGTGAATAAATTAAGATAGTTTTAAATAAGTCAATTTATATTTACTAAAGGGCAAATGAGACATTTCCAAGGGGGACACCATTGCTCCCCCCTTGGCTTATATAATAGAGATAATATAAATTGGTACTCCGTATTAAATTTGCCTTATATTTTTAATATGAATTATTTGAATCAGAACACAATTATAATTAGGAATTTCAAATCCAATCCCAATATGAAAAAGTAGCAAATTAAAGCTCTGTTTGTTTTGGAGGAAAATGTTTTTCAGAAAAATTATTTTCCCATTTTTCCTTATTTGTTTAGTAAAATCAATATAAAAGGAAAATTTGAGTGGAAAACTATTTTCATTCATAAGGAAAACGGTGTCCTTTCAAAAACAAAGGAAAAAAAAAGTTCCTTTTCTTTCTCAAGTAAAGTTTCTTCAAACAAACAAAGGAAAATGAGTTATAAAAAACAATTTTCCATACGAAAAAACAATGAAAAACAATTCTAATTTCTAATTTTCTTTTGGAAAATATTTTCCATGAAAAATCATTTTTCTATTGAAAATAGTTTCCTCCAAAACAAACAGAGTCGTAGAAGTTTTGGAGAAGAAGCAATAAACTTAAGCGGAAGCTAAGGCACTCCTTACTTACATTGCTTGGTTTATCTGCATACAATACTCCCTCCGTTTTTTTTAGATGTTTCATATCATTATGGAACGGTTTTTAAGAGTTGTATAAAATAGTTGAGTAAGTTGGGTAAAAAGTTGAATAAGTTAGGTAAAAGAGTAAATGTGTGAATGAAATTTTATGGGAAATAGTAATTTTGGGTGAAAAGATTGGGCAAAGTAATGAAAGTTGATTTTAGGGGTAAGTCATTAATGTTATAGTAAATTATATAAGCCAAGGGGGAGCAATGGTGTCCCCCCTTGGAAAATACAAAAATACCCTTCACTTATATATGTAGTCAACACAAAATTCAAATAAATTGCCAAATGTAACATAATCAATTTCACAATTAATCTTATATATAATTCAAAAAACATTGCCAAATATGTAATATGTAATCAACACAAAAACAAAATAAATTAGGATCAAATTAAAGCATACTTCACTCAAATTATAAAATTTTAAAAAGAAAGTTTCTCATCACTAATGATGTAATAGTAAAACAAAAAAATTATTGAATTGAATGTTTAAATTGACTCTCATATAAATGAAGTGGAAAAAAAAATTACGATGGATAAAATTTTCTAATAAATAAGGGATACATGTTAAAATGACTACGGATAACAGGGGAAATAGGTTTTAGTTTTACACCAAAGTATCTATGTTTTAGTGTTTTTTTCTCTCCATCGATTTTTTTAGTATTTTGCAACACGTATATAATAGATACTCCGTATTAGATATACATAAGTAAAACAAAATGTTGAGTTCAATACATAAATAAAAATGAGACTACAATTAATAGTAATTGACCAATGTTTTTTCAATTTATGTGAAACTTGATGATGATTTTATTTTTATCTCATAAAATAAACAAGACTTAATTTCAAAAAATCAAGACTAGATTTTTGGAAAAACAATAATAAATTAAAAGAAAATCACATACATAAACTTCTCGAAACACTAAAACAATATAAGATAAAAATAAAGTCGCACGCATCGCGTGCATAAAAAACTAGTGTTATAGTAAATAAAGTAGGTAAAATGTGAAAAAGTTATTTTTAGATTGGTTTGAAACAACTATTTAAAAACATCCCAAAATAGAAACTGGAACAACTAAAAAAAACGGAGGGAGTAATTTCGAAGAAACATATTATGAGTTTTTGGTTTAATTGGGACGTAGCTGACTTTAGATTGAGACATGCAAAATATGGCGAGGCTTAGAGTTTGTTCTGCGTGAGACTCTGACTCAGTCATGAGTTACGTTACTCGAACTCTTCATTTTATCTCAAGTACCTGTATCGGATCATTAACACTCATACACAGGTATGTCGTATGACATTCAGGGGCAGAAGCCAAAATATTTGTTTTGTATTATTGGAAGGGGCTGAATACAAAAATTAGCCTATTTTTTTCGTAAAATGTACTAGTATTTTTAACTTATTTTCTAAAGAAAAATAAAAGAAATGGCGGGAGCCACGGCCCCCACCCGCCCTCCGATGTTCCGCCACTGTCATTTGGACGGAAAATTTTACAATGAACTACTAAAATCAATCTACCATAACTTTTGTAATGTAAATTAATTACTCTGTATAATCAATCATTTTTTCATCATCTACACTCCAAGTTTTATGCTTCATTCTTGGATAAAATCTAGGTAATTATTTTTTGTAAATTAACCGAGTCTAACACTTGAATACGTACCTATGCGTACAGCCAAGTAACATAGGTCATCACTTATGAGACTTATGACTGCAACTTCATTCATCATGCATTGAGTCAAGCCGTCTAATGCTTCTCACATCTTCTCAGCTTCTCCGAAAAAGGATACGGTGCATTAGTCTTAGCTATTCATCAACCGTGGGCCGGGGTACAAGAGTAATTTTCACCACAAACAAATAAACAATAACGACCTTACAAATCACATGGCGTGACCATGTCTAATTACACTTATCATATTTTATTGTTCCGAAACAATGCATATTTTAACAAACTATCGATTTCAAATCGATGTTATTAGGGAATATATTTTTCCCAATCGGACGTGGGTATACGAGTACATCCAAGTAACATAGGTCATGACTCATGAGTTATGTCGTCTAATGCTTGAATGCTTGATGCATTGAGTCAAGTCGTCTAATGCTTCCCACATCTTCTCAGCTTCTACGAAAAAGGATACAGTACATTAGTCTTAGGCTCTTAGCTATTCATCAACAGTGGGCCAGGGTACAATAGTAATTTTCACAATAAGGACCCTACAAACCACATGGTGTGAGTGACCATGTTTAATTCCAGTGACAATATTTTGACAAACTATCAATTTCAAATCGATGTTATTAGAGCACCCACAATCATGATTTTTACTTCCTTTATCCCTCTCTCTCTCTACCACTTTCTTACTCATCTTTTATCTTTCTAAGAAAATTTTCATCATATTTATAACAATCATGATCCAAAAAATCACTTTATCCCTCTCTTTCCAACTATTTAACTCAATTCCACAACACTTTCTCTCCCATCCAACTCATTATTTTCCTTTAATTTATTCTTTTTTAATATAGTTTTATTAGGATTAGAGCTTATAATCACTCAAGATTAGCGATAAATTTAATTTGTTTAACTCTTAATTTTTCAGATTAATTTATAATTTTCAGATTAGTACTTAATTTCAGATTAATTAGTTGTTAATTTTTCGGATTAGTTGAAAATTTTCGGATTAGTTGTTAATCATGGGATTCATGGATTAGTTGATTAATATCAGATTAATTTATATTTTTGAAATAATTAATTATTTCTAATTAACATATCGCAATAATTAATTTAACAAATTTACTCGATCAATTCCTAATTAACATTATAAAAATAAATACATTGAAATTTAACAGCCTAAAATAGGAAAAATCCTTTCAAATGAAAGGTAAAATCCTATAGACAAAATCTAATCTAATAAAATTGACAATTACATTTATTTCATGGATTATCACGTCTTCCATAAACGTTCCAAATGTGTTCAATCAAATCATTTTTCAACCGATAATGTATTTGCCTATCACGAACCTCATATATATCTCCTAGCTAGATATTGGTCCATGTTGAACGGACGTTCAACTCGATAAGTGATGCTTTCTTCGTCCTCTTCAACAGGTGCGCTAGAACCAGCTTMTGTTTGCCTCCGTCTCTACCTTGGGCGTCGCTCGATCCGATCTTCATCAAATTCTGTTGGATCTGCATAGCCTCGATATGCAAGCCATCATTATGTTACTAAGTGTTTCTTCATCCCAAGTAAGCGATGGTTTTTTAATGATTGAAAACCTAGCTTGGAGGACTCCAAAGGCACGTTCCACATCTTTTCTGATTGCGGCTTGACGTTCAGCAAATAATCGATGTTTGTCGGTTTGAGGTTGTGTGATTCCTTGAATAAATGCAGCCCAATCTAGGTAAATGCCGTCAGTGAGGTAGTAGCACATCTTATAGCGGTGTCCATTGACAAAACATTCAGCTGGTGGTGCGTGGCCACTCATAACGTCGTTAAAAACCGGGCTTCGATAGAGAACATTCAAGTCGTTGCACGACCCCGGTATACCAAAAAAAGCATGCCAAATCCATAGATCTTGGGAGGCAACC
>SNQN01001403.1:39147-76924 GCA_008642245.1 Bassia scoparia
TACACTATATATTTTTGATTTGATATATTCAATATTTATTATTAGAATTATTTGAAAATAAGATAAGTTATTTGATCTTAATCATCTTCTTATAAAATTATTACGGAGTACAAAGAATTAAATCAAGGAGATGGACTCGCAAACAAAAGGCTGCATAAATGAGCGAACAATCGGCGACCGCACTTTATCGTTAGATCTAGTTTCTCATCAGAATAGTTACTTTGAAGAACAAGAATTATACTTGATTAATTTAGAATGTATTTTGTTTTTCTATGATACTTATTGTAGATGTTGTATGACTTTCAATTCATGAAATTTTATTTTTCCCTTAAAAAAAATCATCTACTCCCTCCACTCCACGAAATTCTGATTGCAAATGCCCATTTTTGTATTTTTAATATCAATAATTAAATTAATAAAAAAATTTGAATGCAATGGTGTATGATGGGTCGGCAATGGTTAATGGGGTGCAAAAGAGAATCAAGTGGTGGGGCCCACAATAGTTAATAGAAAATTAACTGAATTTGTAAGGTTCTCTTAGTTGATATGAATTTTCAAACTTTTGTTTAAAATTAGGTATTTAGTAAAATAAAATTAAAACAAAGTATTTATTTTCAAAAGTAACGTTAAACTGGTTATACCATATACCAAATTTACCAATAAGAATTCGCAAAATCCCCTTGATAATTCGATATTGCAGACAAAATCGAATAACATACTTTCTTTCTCTAAACTTCTCTTAGACTCTGTTTGTTTTGAAGGAAAACAATTTTTATGGAAAATCATTTTCTAAGGAAAATATTTTTCATGGAAAATCATTTTCTTTGTTTGTTTAATTAGAAGAAAACTCATGAAGAAAATGAAAAATGTAATAAAAATGAAGGAAGGATGGAGGAATGAATAAGAAAGATATAAAAAGTGGGGAGGAAATCGTGACATTCCTTCTCTTTCCTTCTACGGAAAAGAAAATGAATTTTACCTGTTTCCAAAACAAAAATGTTTGAATGAGAATCGTTTAGTGCGATCGTAGTAAGAAGTTGTCAAATTTGTGAAAGGTTAATCTGATTGTCGTTTGAGTCATTAGTTGACTGAAAAGTTAGAATCTTACCAAGAAAAGACTGATTTCCTCTCTCTTCTTTTTCCTTTTCTCCTCCTGCATTCTGACTCGCCGTCCGCCGTCCCTGTTGCCGCTTAGCTTGACTGCTCGTGGCCTCGTGCTTGCTGCTGCTCAGTGCTCACAGCCCCTCACTGGTTAGGGTTCTTCTTTTTTAAAAAAATTCACAATTTGTTGTTGCAATTTATAACTGAATTAATTAATTAATTGTTGATTTGATGATAATGTTTAATCAATTGATATGAAACATGTTTTGCATAATTATTGCATTGTTTATGATTTGTTGCAATTTGTAAGTTTTAAGTTTTAACCTAGAAATTAATTAATTGTTGGTTTGATGTTTGGTGGTTGAAATGTTCAATTAATTGAATAATTGATTGCGATTCGTTGCCGTAATTGTTCGTCATTGAGTGTTTAAGTGAAGAAAATTTCCAGGTTCTGGATTTCGTGATGACTKGAGTGATGGTTGATGTTTTTGTAGTTGGAACCCTAGTTTCTGGTTACTGAATGAGGTGCTGCATTGTGTTAAAAATGTTTCTGGGTTAATTTATTGGAATATGATTGCGAGTTAAACAATCTTTCATAAAATTTTGAGATTTGCTCTTCGAATGTTTTGTTTCGGAAGCATAGAAACGTAATATACAAAGTGTAGAGTACTAGATTAAGAGTTCCCTGCTTAACGCTAGTGTTGTTTTTTATGGAAAAATTCATGTATTCATCTAATTGAAATTAGTTAGTTTGACTTTATTGTTTTGTTGGTGTTTTATGAGTTAAGTGTTGCTGTTTTTTTTTTTTGAAAACGTGTGTAGTTTACTAGTTTGTGTTAAATWTTTTGATTTAATTAATTCGAGTTGAACAAAAATGATTTAGGCCAAATTATGTATGCTTATTTCATCTTATTTTGTGTTATTCTAGAATGAAAAGAAGCAATTCAAGCAAGACTCCTAGCATTACAAGTTTTTTTTTCCAAAAAAGCTAACACTTCTCAAAGTCATTGTATTTAAAGATTGACAATTTGACATATGTATGACATTATTATTTTTGTTCTTAGTTTATTTAATTGTAACCGACCCGATGAACCGAAATTTTGTTCCGTTGTATGGTGCACCCTCATTTTTCAAAACCTACGTCCGCCCCTGGTTGTATGGTGCACCCCCATTTTTCAAAACCTACGTCCGCCCCTGTCTACTTGCAGTAGTCACAAACCTTGTTAAGAATGTTTGTTTAACAATAAATTTGATTACATCTTAAATTTTGTTGAAGCCCCTTGAAGGGATTGCCTTAAGAATCTCATCTATAGTATTTATATTTTTGGATTTTAATGAATTGGAGAAGTTTTAATACTTGATTTGGCTTTTTGGGCGGGGCTTATTTTGCATACATAGTGTTTATTGAAAAGCCTGTTAGACTTGAAAGATGGGTTAATTTTCATTTTCTACCCTCCTTTTTACATATACGTTTTACAAGTAAGCCAAGGGTTTGCTGTTTCTTGTTTTATTAGTCTAATATGAACTCATTGATTGGCTTCTTGGCTTATATTTTCCCACTGCTAGCGTAAAAATTCTAATGGACAAGTACAAAGAGGAGAAGGTGAAGAAATTTGAGGAATTTGTTGATCGTCGCTTAAAACCTGATCTTGTCAAGGCGATTGGTGAAAGGTGAGGTCTTTTATTTGTCTCCATAATCTAATTGAGCTTTGAGGGTGTAGTTAAATGTTTGTGATAAGAAATGATTTTTTTTTTTTGGTCCAAAAGAGTATAGTCACAATTTTTTAAATGGCTAAAATCATTATATAGCTTTGTCTTTGTGTGATAACTACATTATACAAGTGCTGCATGCCACGTATAACTTGTGTATGTCTAATCCAACACCTTCATATTCCTGCTTGCAGGGACAAGATTTTTGAACAGCAGAAGATATTGTATCCTTTCCAAGCTCAAATTATTTGTCACCCTTTTATACATTGTCATGTTTTTTGAGCCTTTGTGCAAAAATTAAGTAGATTAGATTTTGCCAATTGTGTGTCAATGGCTTCTTTATGCAAAGCTCTGCGTTCAAGGGATAGAGAATAAATCAAACGTGTGTAACTCTCATATTTATCTCAGTTAGTTTGTTGTCCCTATTCTACTTGAAACTTGAAAGTGATTAGTCTAGCGAAGGTAGCATGCCATATTGCCATCCACTATTGTCAAAGTTTAGTTTAATGTATTTGTTACGAATGTTACCCTTCATTTATCTAAAAATAGCTCAGATTTGAAGAGGAACATACAGAATTTGGAAAAGAATAGCGTAGGCAACCTCAAGACGTTAGTCAATCTTGGTTCTGAAGTGTTCATGCAAGCAGAAGTGTAAGAACTTAAGCTGCCTCTCTGTTATGTCTTTATAGTTTATATACTGATCCTGCTTTATGTTTTCTTGCGGTCTTGCCTAGCCCCTTGTTCATCATCAGCTTTTGATGTTGCTTGTATATACTTCATCTTTTCTGTTATAATCTTCTTTCTTATCAATACATATGTTGTCATGTGATTGCAGCCCCGATACACGCCACATATTTGTCGATGTTGGATTGGGTTTTCATGTCGAATTTACCTGGTCTGAAGCTCTATGTTACATATCAGCAAGAGAGGAAAGACTAGCCAAGTAAGACCTTCTGCTTTACTTTTCATTTGAAGTAGTAAAAAAGAAATCATGTTTCTTATAGCCAGTCAGCCCCCTTCCCCGTTCTCTTCCCCTGAAGAAATAAAAGGGAACAGACAACTTAAAAGAAGATTGTGAAGCTTGAAGTGGGAAATTGGATCTACCTGATAGAGCACAATATATTAGTTTTTTTATTGCTTCTTTGTTGTTGCTTGTACATACACCTATGTTGCTCTGAACTTTGCTAATTCGAACAAAAGATTATTGGAGCTAATAAGATTTTAACCTGTTTGTTACTTCAAAATTTTGAGGATGCTAATCACAGCTATAAGCTTGAAGGGGAAAATTTTGTAAAAAGGCTATTCAAGCAACAGTACCTTATATTGGGCTTTTAGGTATGCTATTTTTAAGATTTTGGATATAGTAGATTTCTGTATGTTAAGATAGATGTGGGAACCCTACAAGGGTTGGAAACTATTCGACAAGTGTGTGCAGCAAGTATTGCGGAACTCATAACATTTTTTATTATGTGTAGTTGCTATGTCACTCAGAAGAGGCTTATGAAGATAGGAAGTTGGTTTTGGGTGGAAATTAAGAAGTTTTAGGACTAAGGGCATTAGCAATAGGAGGTTTGTTTTGTTTTTTTTGAGGTTCATAAACAAACCTCATATTGTTACTCAATTTTACTGGGGTTCATATGTGAGAGGGGTTACAAAATAGTGAGTGGTTTGTAAATGGGGATGTGGCATTTTGGTGGGGATCATTGGGTTAAAAAAATGAAAAGGTAAATTGAAGAATGATATTGGATTTTATTTTAAAATGAGGTATAAACTATGCTACTTTGACTCAAGTACTAGTGTGCGACACGGGTATGTGTCTAAGTGTCGGAGTCGGCTACATTGTGAAAATTTTCCATGATTTTAGCCCAAAATGGAGTGTTAAGTGTCCATACCCACGTCGAAGAGTCAAGGATTCGACACAGGTACTTGAAGTAAAATGAAAGTAGCATAGAGTGTAAATT
This sequence comes from Bassia scoparia, assembly GCA_008642245.1. Classification (NCBI taxonomy): domain Eukaryota; kingdom Viridiplantae; phylum Streptophyta; class Magnoliopsida; order Caryophyllales; family Amaranthaceae; genus Bassia; species Bassia scoparia. The sequence continues at coordinate 43,920 of SNQN01001403.1, forward strand.
GTGGGTTCCAAAGGTTTGTGATATTTTTGGTTATAGGTTTATTTTGGGAGTGGTTTGTCAAAATGTGACATGGTATGAGAACAAACCTCTAAGAGGTTTGTGCTATTGCTATTGCCCTAAGGAGATCTTATTTGACTTGGTTGGAATAAAATGATACTTTGCTCCCTTTTATTTGTCTTGTTTAGAATCGGGAGGAGAAATAAGTAAAAGGAATCTTTTAATTAAAAAAATGTATCAATTTAATAAGATTCTTATTTGAAAAGAGAGTTATTTACTTTTTTATTTAGTAGAATGAGAAAAAGTAATAAATGTGTGTTGAAAAGTGAATTTTGGGGAGTAATCTAGATAGTGGTAAAATATGATATGGTTCAATTTATTATGGAAAAGGTGGACAAAATTGGAGTTAAAAATAGAAAAGATTTCAAACTAGATGAACATTTAGAATTTCCATTTTAGGAAACTGGACAAACAAACGGGAACGGAGGAAGTATAAAGAAACTGGGTTTTGAAGAGAGTTTAGTGGGTTTATTGTTCTTGTCTTCTTGATTTATATTGGCTTTACAACGAATTTTATTATGGAGTAGTTTGGTAGGGTAGGATTTACGTGCAAACAAACTTCCTATCAGATCACAGGCAAACTTCTTGCATTTGGGGCATATATTATCACATTGATCCACGATAACAAACATGATAAATTGTGTGACTTTTCCTTTTTCTGTTTTTTGCAGGCAAATAGAGGAGTACACACGTCTGATTGCATCTATCAAAGCACAAATTAAGCTGGTATGCAAATCAGTTGCATTTTTAGATTTATATAATGGCTTTAAATTTTTTGTTAAAGCTTGAGTAGGTGCTAGAAGTTGATGACACGTGTAAAAAAAAATAGAAGTTGATGACAACCCACTTTTCTGAAATTAATGTATGGCAATAGATTGAATCTGGACGAAAGTTCAACAATAGCTGGTCTGACAGCATCTCATCTAATTTCATGCAGGTTTGTGAAGGTATACGGGAGTTGCTTCAGATTCCAGTGGAGTAGATAACATCATTTCTTCTCATAAATTTGCCTTAGCACATATAGATAGTTTGCTTTCAATTAGAAATGAGTGACACTAATCCGACTGAACCGGGAGAAGTTTAGAGGCGTTTGATTTGGGGTTTTTGGTTTTTTTTTTTTTTTTTTTTGGGGGGGGGGGGGAATGATATCAAATATGGATCTGATCTGACTATCAGATTTTGACAGTGGATAGAAATGTAAAGAGAAGAATACATCCAAATCTGTTATTGAGATTCTATGATAATTGATATTGGTTTCCCTGTTAAGAAAGGCACCAGATATTTTGACGATGATTCAACAAAAAACAATGTCTTTTGTGAAGGCCATACTAGAGTTGCAGGACTATTATCTTGATTTTACATGGCAAAATTAATGAAGATGAATTTGCTAGGGAAAATAAAAGGTTGGTTGATTAGTATAAAGGGAAGCAACTTATTAGAACTTCTCGCTTCGTGTTTGCTGCCAAATGATTTTGGGCATTTTTCAGGATGTACAATTCCATGGTAGGTCAGTTGATCTACTGAACATAACCAAACAATACCAGACAGGTTTTGCCTATTTGCTAGGAGTACCAGAGGATTTGCCTTCAATTCGAAAATTTGAATGATGATGCATTTTGCTTGACAATCTGGGGACGATAAATTAGCAGCCGAAGTAGTTTCAGTGACTATCTGCAGAGTCCAGCCTGAAAGTGATATCAGGTGCTGTTTCTCCATGCTTCCCGCAAGAGTTGATACCTAACGACATCTCTTCCACCTTTCCCGCTGGGCATCCAGTTCGGTTTTGATGAATCAGTTTCAATGCAGATGTTCTGAAGATTGATCGAAGCTAGTGGTACACTCAGCTTTTCAAGCTCATCATCACTGTTATGTGATTTTCTGAGCAATGATGACCCATTTTTCTTCTGAGCTTGAGAACTTGAGTCTCCCAACAAACCTGAGAACAACTCAACTGGAAGAGGCGAGTATGCTACAGGTTTTGCACTGCAAGGGAAGCTTAAAGTACRATCTTTTGAAGTCTCKTGAGGATCCTGAGTTGAGGAAAGATAAATTCACAGCCAARAAAYGAGGGGAAAAGAAATCAWCATCGAAAATTTACAGCATAAAAATTTGTCAGTTAAGCAGARGACTAACCTCSGTTTCAAATGCCTCGAGAACTTCATCTGTAATGGGAGTTGGGGAAAAATCATCCGGTACAAAATTGATGAAGACCCTTCTGATTAGAGATCCACCAAATATAGGACACACCTTAAATTGGAGTAACCCAATATATCAGAACCATACTTTAGCTGATGACAGGAGACTAGGTACTGTAGTCTGGACAATGGAATAATCTATCCGAGTGCTCCCTCTGTCCCCAAATCTTTGCAACATTTCTCCAAAAAAAGCTCTTACAAAATGTGGGCTCGTGTTGCAAAGATTTAGAGACGGAGGGAGTAATATTTTGTATATCATACCAATTCAAACACTGAAAAGATAAATGACTAGGAGAAATCACTAAACATGTAGTTGAGTTTCAAGTTTCTTATTCGGGTTGTTTGTTGTTGCGATTTTCGGGTTCCATGTTAAAATGAACATATTCCGTTTCGTATATAATATGATAGGAAACTTATGCAGCTTTAGAAATCCATAGGAGAAAAGGTAGAGCATCTAGCAATGATACTCATAGGACTATAATAGTAGCCACAACAAAGACCAAGCTAAGGCGAATTCTGCTCACCTCCTTCCTTGTGGTGGCATCAGAAAGCATTCCGAAAGGAAGCATCATAAGATCACCCAATGCTTTGAGGAGATGGAAGGCCTTAAAGGCGTCTTCTTCTGCGGTTTCATCTTGATCCTTTGTCAACTCATCCTCTTCGAGGCCAAAGAAGTCGGTAAGCCATTTCGACCAGCTTCCTACCTGCAAATAGAAGAAATCAAACAAACTCTATGTCATCTGATCTTAAGGTAGATATTTGAAAAATAAGGTAGTGAGACTTCATCAGGTCATGACTCATGAGGATAGTTACTGTAAAATACTTACAGCATTTTTCAGCTGAGCACCAGCTCCAAAACTCGATTTCCCTGCAGGGATGGGGAGAACTTTCGGTTCACTGATTGGGTCGGACATTGGATCAGTCGGCATCCCTTCATCTGAGTCGCGAAGGATGGCATTAAACATTGCGACATCTAATCTGTCCACCAACTGCTCCATTACCTGGAAAGTCAAGGAAAGAAGTTGCTTATCTGAAGCAGTTTACCTGTATCATATGCTTTAAAGGTTAAATGATTCTATATCTCAAATTGGTGCTAGTCTGTTATAAAATTGTAGGTAAGCTGGATATCATGTCAATATATAGGTTGTAATAGTGTCGCGAAAACAGTGGGAACAAAGTAATTAGTACCAGTCTTGATAACATAGGCAAGCAGCCACAATCATGACCACCAGCTCGAATGGGACAAAGCCGCTCACATGCATCCTGGAAGGCTTTCTTCCAAAGTTCTATGGACAGGTGCCCTTGCTCTTGATCTCCCAGACCGAATTTCCATTTMTGAGTTTTTCTTGAGGTTAGYCTCTTTCCCTTTTTCTTCTTTGCTGGCTGCATATGGGGTATAAAACTCTGTGGAACACACAATATCAKCGAAAGCATCATCGTTTATACCTTAACCCGTTTGGCAGGTTAAACTACTAAGAAGAAATTCAATGGCRCAAGTTGCAGTCAGAAGGAATTTAGTAAAACCTGCCACCATAAGCCCTCGACAATGCGAAAGAAGATCCAAGCTTCAACCTTCTCTAACGCCTTGATGAATGTCTGTGGGTCTTCCCAATCTCCCAAATTGTCTATCAACTCGTTTGAGACAGTTTTCTTCTCTGACTTCTTTCTCCCAGTTTTAGTCTTCGTAGAGTTCGTGCTGATTGGTTCAGCCGCGGAAGGAATTTCTTGTGTTATCTGGCTCACCGTGGCTCTCAGTATTATAGTGTTAGACAACCAATAAGTCAACCTGTTCATCCAAAATTACCCCAACATTTATGTTCAGATTTAACACACTYAACAGAAATATCATCTCATGCAAAACATAMTGTCATAATATAACCAAACAAGTGTCAAACACTTGAGAATTGAAGGCTTAAGCTAAGTCCTTACCTTGAAACATCATTTCCGCAAGCCTTGGAAACACTAACAAGTCCTGAAACTACGGTTCTTGCAGAACTTGCTCTGTTGATCTGTGATTCGGTTTTGCAAACATGACGATAAAACCTTGCGAGCCTTCGAGCTGGCGCATGGACTTTCCTTTTAGAGTTCAAATGCTCAGCTACCACTGAATACAGTCCAATCTCAACTGCAGCRGCTTCTCTCAACTCTTCCTCAAGCATCTTGATTCTAGACTCGAGTTCAAGTCTATCATCCGATTTTGCATTCTTCTTTTCCTTCTTATCGCTTTTTTCCTGACTTTTTGCATCAACCTGTACCTCTTTCACAGAAGTCTCTTCCTTTGGCTTGTCAAAGAGTTGATGCAAAGGAATAGGAGGACCGGTGCCCTTCGGAGAATCAGAAGGAAGTCGGACAGACTTTATGTGCTTCAATTTATCACCTAAACCATGCAAATCAAGCCCCTTTTTGCCAAATTTCAAAGTACTGATACTTCTTGAGGTCTGTTTTCTTGTAGTGGCAACTTCTGAGAATTTTCCAAATACATTGTTGCTTTCTGTGCTGTTCCTACCTGAGCTCCATCCATCATCCCCACTCTGCGCGTACTCCTTGCTCTCTGTCGATTTCCTCGTTCTTCCTTCATCCCTTTCATATGGTTGTGTTTCTGCAGCACTCACGGGGTCCGAATGCATACCCCCCTGAAATTTTAAGGTTCAAATTCATGAGGTTACATCTCATTTCCTGTTGGTCATGAAGAATATTTGTACATTTTTGTCCACTTCACATAACAAACAGCATGATTACTAGGGTTGTACAGAGTTTGGTCTGGACCGTAACTAAACCGGACCAAACCGCATTTTAACGGTTTGGTTTGGTTTACGGTATATAAAATTACGGTTTGGTTTATGATTTTTTTGTTAATACGGTTTACGGTTTGGTTTGGTTTTATAAAAATTATAAACCAAACCAAACCACAAACCAGTAAACCGTATTTTAATATTTTTATAGTTTTTAAATACAATTAAATTATTTTTACATATATAAAAATTTATAGAAAAGAAAAAAAACAACAATAATCAAAATATCACATCATTTTATATTGCTAAGAGGTTAGGTTTAGGGTTAATATTTATTATTATGGTCAATTAATTTAAAATATATATTATATGTTAGCATTTGATTGTTATTTTTAATGTAATATAATTTTAATTCGTTTGTTTCAATCCCTTAAACTTTATTATAAGTTAATCAAGTAATATTTAAYRATTTTTGGGGAAAAAAATTATTTACTTATTACAAACCRTWAACCMAACCGCACCAAACCGTATTATTACGGTTTGGTTYGGTTCGRTTTGGATGCTAATATGGYTTGGTTTGGTTTGAAKAAATGACCAAACCGTATTTTGCGGTTTGRTTTGGTTTGGCACTCAAACCGCACYAAACCAAACCRTGTTCACCCCTAATGATTACAAAGCTTTCAGAAAAGATTTGTTGCATATGATGATGAAATATGAGTTATGCACAACAATGAAATAATGCTAGGATGAAAGGACAGAAGGATTAGTAGTATAAAAAAAAAACATACATTGACAAAGTTGAGCATTTCATCAATCTGAAAAGAAGAATTCCCATGCTGTAAACTCATAGTCCTTGTAATCGCGGAAGTCCCCTCATCATCATCAGTGACAGAATTGAACTCAGAATCATCGTCGCACTGCTCGCTCATCATCCGTAAAACAGACTCAATCCCTTCATTATCAAAGGGCTGAATCTGAACCTGAAGAAGAGGCTGAGTAGTACCTTTCGAAACCTTCTTAGAAATGATGATTGGAGCTGTTATAGCCTGRACATCTCTGATGATCCCATATTCTGCAAGATTAATGACAGCAGTTCCCAACAGTTGACCTTTAACAGCTTTATCTTTCTTAGGCTCATACAAGTGAAACTCCAAGTGATTCTTCTGAAAACCCTGGTCGTTTTTGCCTGTCAGTGTGACAGTAAGTTTGAAGAACTCGTTGAACTCTATCTTCCCATCGTCGAACCCATTAAGGGACGGAACACCGGGGGGTAAAAACCCGGTGTTCTGCTCGCCGTTTTCCCATTGGATCAGCACTGTYTGTACAGAACACAATGCCACTGAAGGTGGCCAAGGCTTGATCTCTAGGACACTTACAATGTAGTCTACTTGGAATGAATTGCCCTTTTTCTTCTTCTTTCCAAGCACCATTATAATTTTGAYTCGCTAACAARAGCTGTAAGAAAGTGCAGAAAYACAAGAACTACTTCAAWGATTGAATGTGAATGCAATGTACCTTAATTAGAGCTTTCTTTTTCCAAACAAAATCGAAAGTCARAACAAAAAAAGGGATTGTAATGAAATTTGTTGATGATTGATTCTAAGACTTTGCTAAATGTAAATAAAATTCAAAAATGCCGTTATCAACGGAAGCAATTGTGGCTTCCCATGTTTCATCTATGAAACAGAGTTCATTGCACGTATCTCCTTTAACCAATGTTTCATTTTGACTCCCAACAACCAAAGAATAAAGATACAAAATAAATAAAAGACATGGAATGAGAATATATATATATATATACCTTAAACTATATTTTTATTTGTAAGTAATGCACTAACTTTTTGGTCTCAAGAACCAAGATATTTTCTTTGTAAACATCTAGGTTGCGTAGATACTTATACGGGTGCGGATACGGACACAGAACAGATACGTGATACGATATAATGAACAATACAAGAATACGGAGAAATATATTATAAAATAATATTAAATTTAAGATATTATGTGAAATTTTTAATATTATAAGTAATATTTAGTATCTAATTATTTTGATAAAATGAAAAAAAACCTTTTACGAGGCTTTACAAGAACGAAAGCATGAGTTAAATTAGAGAAATACCGGTTGAAGTATCCGATTAGGATTGAGCTGAAAACTCGACTTGAAAGCTTAGAAGAAGACTCATCAAGCACAACTGAGATCGGCTTGAGTGAGACCAAAGGCTCAATTGAGCTCAACTCGATCAGCCTCAAGCTTGTCTCGAGAGATATTAGTAATGAGTCTAGTAGAAGTGTAAAACCGAACCAAGCTTGAACTAAACTCGCATCATATCAATAATCAATCCTACCTACTACATCGATACATAACTCGCTAAAATTAGACAGCAAAGTAGATTAATTTTGGTATTAATGGATAGCTCGTACGTAAAGCATTTCACAAAATTGATGGTATAATAATAATAATGCATTAAACTGAATCAGAAGAGGTCAGTCACTGGTTACGATTACATTCTGTCAAATTTACGCCCTTTAATGTTGCGTCTGTAATCTGGCTATCAGATATGAATGCGAGCGTTAATGAGTGATTAGTGATGAGAGATTGTGTTGACTTTAGCAAGATGATAATCTAAGTATTGATCAATTGCGCAAATTAATGTTCTGAATGAGAGTTATAACATGGCATTTCATCCACTTGATTCATTCAACCACTTCGTATTTATCAAATAAATGAACTCTCTAGGGTAAATAGTTCGGATTTATGGTTAATGGTTAAAGACGGTCGTATATAGTTCGTGCTTTGTGTCAAGCCTACAAACCTCTCTAAGAGCATTATTGAATTGTACTCCGTGGTTGATGCAACGTCAATCCTAAGGGTTTGTTCTACTTGTGAGTTGTGACAAAGTTTCAATATCGCCTGAACATCGGTGTTTGTTCTCTCCCATTCTCTTTACTCCAAGGGGTCTTCAAGGAATCAATTAGCCAAGAACAGTTTCCGATAATGGACGAGTCAGAAATAAAAATTTTAGTCATTCCCCCGTGTTGCCCCCTATCGGAACAAAACCTACGATTCTGAGAAGGGGAAAAAAAGAGGGTTAAAAACTTAATGATTGTGGAAGTGGAAAAATGATGTAAAGAGCCTAAAAAACCATGGCACCTTGGGTATACATTAGTATTTAATATATTGAGTTACAAGTTTAGCCCATGCAGAGCTTTTAGATCATGAGCTTCTAAGCATCAAAACAGGCTCGACAATGTGATATCGACTCAGTCAACCACGATTCAACCAGACAATACAAAGTTACAATCTTTGGTGACTTTATGTTGAATACTTGAATCCCTAGAGAATGATAGCAAACAAAACTTATAACAAAGATCAATTCCATACATGAGGGGGCATTACAAGTTCAAAAACACAGCTTTTAAAAAGCACGGTCTAAAGAACGATTTCCATTGCCTTACAAGTTACAACAGAACATTACATCAATGTAAAACATTTGTGTCTGTCCAGACACATATTCAAAATGTATTGAGTTATTGCAATATAACGAATAYAGCCTATCAGAACGGAACAAATTGCTGGACATAATGTGCTTGAGCTACCTCCTGAATTATACTTAAGAGGGGAACAACCTTTTTAAAGTCTCTTATTTCAACAAATTTCCATGAATTAAAGATCACCTGTATCAAATGTGACAAAATCATCAATCGTCATGAAAAGCAATAGCTAAAGCATTTTGTGTTTGAGCGAAAACACATTCAAGAATGTAGCTCTGTTTGGTGTGATGGAAATACATTGAATTCTGTATGACGAACAGGGTCTTGTCTGGGAGTTAGCTGTTAAATTAGCTACTTTGATTAGTTATTTGCAATAGCTGATTTGACTAGATGATTGTATTAGTTGTTTATATAAAAGAGTGTTTGATACATAAACAAAAAGCTCCCCATGTGAGCTTTTTGAAAAAGAATTTTTTGATCCTAAAACAATCTTCCAAACCTCTTAACTACCAAACACCTCAATTAGCTATTTGTGACTCAAATCTCTCTTTTATCCTCAAACCTCTAACTTCCAAATAAGTCCATTGCAATCCYCTCTAATCTTTACTCTTTACCTATAAACTGAGTCACACATGTCCCAACTTCTATAAAAGAAAAGAAATAAAACTCTGCAAATATATCAATTGTGATACCTACAAATATTAGGACTTCCGAGAATAAGATGCAGGCCGGTAAAATGAATTCACATATCATGATATCATAATCATATATACTACATAATCAAACAGTGCCCACATCTTTAAATAAAATTCATTGCATTCCATGTGAATACAAACCAAAGGCAATTAAAGACAAATACCATTTCAGCATGAACTCCTAATTTATATTATGCGGGGTATCCGGGTATTAAAAAAAAGGGGCAAAGAGAAAATTCTCGAACCTGCGATAGATGATCTAGGCAGCAGCCTCCAGCAGACCTCTTTTTTCAGCCTCAAGCAACTCCCTGGCAGCATGTTCTTTGATTCTTTTTTCTAGCTCTGGTCGGAAGTGTCTAATAAGCCCTTGTACTGGCCATGCAGCAGCATCACCCAAAGCACATATAGTATGCCCTTCAATCTGCTTTGTTATCTCTTGGAGCATATCAATCTCCTCCAACTTTGCATTACCAACTTTCAACCTCTCCATAATCATCCAAAGCCATCCTGTTCCTTCTCTGCAAGGAGTACATTGGCCACAACTCTCATGCTTGTAGAAATAAGATAACCTTGCAATAGCATCAACAACATCAGTTGATTTATCCATCACAATCACAGCAGCTGTCCCCAAACCAGATTGAACAGCCTTAAGTGCATCAAAATCCATCAGCACATCATCACATATGTGTTTGGGTAGCAAGGGGACTGAAGAACCTCCAGGAATTATTGCAAGCAAATTGTCCCAGCCACCTCTCACTCCACCACAGTGCCTCTCAATCAATTCCTTTAATGGGATGCTCATTTCCTCTTCAACTGTGCAAGGCTTGTTAACATGACCTGAAACGCAGAATAATTTGGTTCCTGCATTGTTCTTCCTACCAAAACTGGCAAACCACTCAGGGCCACGCCTTAGAATTGTCGGGGATACAGCTACTGTTTCCACATTTGTCACAGTCGTAGGGCATCCATAGAGTCCTGCATTAGCTGGGAAAGGAGGCTTCAATCTTGGTTTCCCTTGCTTTCCTTCAAGACTCTCCAAAAGTGCAGTCTCTTCACCACATATATAAGCACCAGCACCATAATGGATATAAACATCAAAATCATAACCAGAACCACATGCGTTCTTCCCCAAGAATCCAGATTCATAAGCTTCTTTCCTTGCCTTTTGCAGATTCAAACGCTCATTAACATATTCACCTCTTATATATATGTAGGCAGCACTAGCCCTCATTCCTACACCAGCAATTAGGCATCCCTCGAGAAGCTTATGGGGATCATGTCTCATAATTTCTCTGTCCTTACAGGTTCCAGGTTCACTTTCATCAGCATTCACAACAAGGTATGAGGGACGACCATCAGATGCTTTTGGCATGAATGACCACTTGAGACCTGATGGAAACCCAGCACCACCACGTCCACGGAGACCAGATTTTTTCATTTCATTGACAATCCAGTCAGAACCTTTCACAACCAAGTCCTTAGTCCTGTGCCAATCACCACGTTTCATAGCACCTTTCAGAAAGGGATCGTGCAGCCCATATAAATTAGTGAAGATACGATCYTCGTCTTTCAGGCCACCAAATTGGGTTTTCTCTGGAGGAGGAGGAGGGGGTGGAGGCTGAGGGGTAGTGGACGTTGAAGCAGCCTGGGTGCTAAATAATCTTCCATAGCCAGCGCCCAAGCTGTCATAGTGGCGTTGAATTTGCCCTATTCTTTGAAGATTAAGAATTCCCCTCAGGGGTGCCTGTTTAAAAAAGACATTTAAGATCAGATGAAAGGATCATGGAASGTCCTTAGCATTTAGAAACATTGAAACAATGGCATTGACAAACAATGTGGGAAGAGATAATAGACAGAAAGCTCTTGACTGTTGAGAAGACCTCCGAAACTATTTCTACCAAATATCACATCCAAAAGTAGCAAGTTGTGTAGATTGTTAACCCTGCCACCGAAAACATAAATACGTACAATCCTACGATACTMAAACAAGAACACGAGTGTCAAACCTGGATAAGGATCCATGTGTTTGACACGACAATGGGAGTACAGGGTTACAATGCTAAAAATGTAGATAAAAAAAAATCTCCAGAGTCTTGTTTAAGTGCAAAACTGAAGTGCCAATAGACCAGCCCATTTGAAATGTCAAGTATTTGACAGAGATGATTAAACAGAAAAGAATAGTCCAAGYACTACAAGTGAAATTGTGAACAAGAGAAGAGAATGGAGAAAAGAGAACATGYAACTGAAATTTTGGAAGGAGAGAAGGTGTCAATAATAMCAATTGGCTAAATGACACTAATGAAAGGAACAATCCTTTCATCAGTTGTAAGCTACATAAATCTTCCACCAACAACCATCACGCTAATTTTATACTTCCCCCTAAAAACCAAGATGGATTCTATAAATTTACTAAGGTATACCTATTAAGAGCATAAGTAAAATTGAGTGAATGTAAAACCTCAGGATAACAGAAAAACATACTTTGGATTTCCATAATACCGCTCATTAGTTAATATCATTGTCCAAACTCTCAGAAGACGTTTCTAGTAAGCTTCATTTGCATGATCAATACTACTAGGATGTTAGCTCCAAGGAATAATTAAACCCCCCAACTACATTACAAATGACACTAAAAGTTCCCTTGTATCAAATGATGGGTCACTAGATTCATGCTGACTCTCATGAAACTCGTGATTTATTCATTTCAACCTCAACAGGATCCATGATTCCAATTTTCAAATGTAACATAGGAGTAAATAACATCGTTTGTATGAGAACAATCAATCATTCAATATAATACAATCAAGTGAATCAACAAAGCATAATGGGGGGAATGACAAGGTTCCAAAACACCAAGCTAAAATCGCCTTCCTTCATAATTACAACAGTGAAACATCAATTTCCCCTCGTGCAATAAACCAGTATTCTCATCCAAGTGATTAACCTAGCACCAATACGCATGAACTGTGGCTAATTGCTACATAAACAAACCCCTAAATAATTTTCAGTTCATCATAATAACTTAAACTAATAGAGACCTCTTCATCAAGAGCTAAATATATATCATCACCAAACCATATGACAATGATTTTTCCATCATCCTAAAATTTAATTAACCAACAAAAGTTCATTGATCAAACATTCAAACCCAACATTATTCATGATCAAACCAGCTCAAAATATGTTCATATCCCAAAAATTCCATCTAAAATGCAGCTATCTATAATCAACTACCAACAAAAAAATCCCACAAAACCTAAAACGGGCAAAAATCGATAAAATGAACAAAAAATCTTGCAATCCAAAGCAAAATCATCGAAACCCAGATAACATTTCTCATTGTTAAGATCTTAATTAAACAAAAACAACCCCATAAAACATAAATCGCAACATAAATCTCAAAGATACAAAAGATATATAGTGGAAATTAACGGGGGAAATAGCATGAAATTAAAACAAAAATGCACGAAATTCAATCAAAAAGTTGCAAACTTTAATGTTAATTGATGAAASAGAGATAATAAACGTACCATTTCAGACGCAAAAATGATAGCTTTTTTCTGGGCTATTTGCGATTCAGCAGATTTGACTGTTTTTTCGAGAGTTTTAAGAGAGAAAAGAAGAGAAAAATTAATCAAGTGTGAGAGAGTATGAATTATGAAACGTGGACTTAATTTTGTGAAAGAAAAATGGGTGATTTGGACGGYTGTGATTTGATTTGGGGGTGTTATGATGTGAAGATCTAATGGTCCACGTAGGTTTGGGAGTTTTGATTTGGGCCTTAGGATTTAACCCGTTTGGGAAATTAGACTTGGGATGTCGGTTTGGATCCGGGTATAATGGGCTTGAAATGAGACGGGATTTAACCCGTTTTATTTCTTATGTACTCCGTACTAGGGGTGAAAGTAATTCGGATAAAAACCGAATGTCAAACAAAACCAAATCGTATTTATAATTTGGTTCGGTTTTTTTTAAATTTGATTTGGTTTGATTTGAAAATTTTTAAAAATTTGGTTTACGGTTTGCTTTTGGTTTGAGGCTTAAAAAAATCAAAAACCGAAATTAGGTACATGTACATGTACTGATTATATGGGCCTTATTGCAATATTAGTCAATAGCCCAATAACTTGGCTAGTTCGCTTGTTGTTGGTGTTGTCATTTTTATGTTGCAGATTAAAGATGACAGTGTGTAATGTTGTTACTATGCTGCAGATTAGTAGAATAATTTTATTTATTTTTTTGAAACAAAGGGAAGACTATTTCATTAAATGAAAGTCATACGACATCTAYAATAGAAATCAGTAACAACCAAATACATATCAAAATAAATCGAATTAAATTGTACGTGAAATCTCTATTATATAAGGGAAGGGAGGAAGATGGTGTCCCCCCTATTAAAAGTCGATAATACCCTTAATGAATTAATATGATTAATAGACTTTAATACCCTTAATAAAAAATTGTAAATTGATGTGCTTGAATTACCCATTCTCTTATTAAATTGAAAATAGAAAATACATTTATTATGTGACTTAATTAGTGAACAATTCAATGAACAATATTTCAAATTGAATTAGAACATTATAAAATATAGTTTGAATTCAAGTAATAGTTACTTACAAATTAATTACTATTAAGATAAATTGTATAGCTAATTAGCTATATATAAATTAATAATTTCAATTTTTAAAAATATTTTATTTAAATTCGTACTATATAATCATTTTAAATGAATTGCAATATTCATAAGTCTAAGCACGCATCGCGTGCACTTAAAAACTAGGGCATTACATGAAAATTCCAATATAATATAATATCTTTGTTTGTGATCTTATTTTTCTGATAGGAAAATTTGACAACAAAGATGATGGTATGCTATGYACAGTGGAACAAGCAAGGATGAGACTTTTTACGATCCTTGATCATTATTGAAATGTCGAGGGGGATAGGCTTTGAGCCCATTTGTTAATGTGATAAGCCTTATATTGCCTATCCATATGGCATACTATATTGTAATGCTTGAATGAGGTTGAGTTTTTGAACTCTTAATGTATCAAATACCCCGGTAGGTGTTACTTGAGAGTAGGGGTGTTCTAAGCGGATAATCCGATTCGAAAATTCCGGATCGGGGATATCCCGACCCGAAAAGTTTCGAATATCCGACCTGAAATACCCGAAGGTCAACTCTCCGATCTGATATCCGAAATTTTGGATCGGATTCGAAGTTTCGGATCGAATTGCGGATCAAATGCATAATTTTATGTATTTTTTCCATATTATTTTATGTAAAATCGGATATTTAGGATATGCGAAAATTGCAAAAAAAACTGGCCCGAATATTTGCGGATATTCGATCCGAAATATCCGAACCTTAAAAACAGGATCGGATATCCAGTTTTCGGATCGGATCGATCTGAGATCGGATATTTTTGAACACCCCTGCTTGAGACACACTCGAGGGATCCATCGTTGTATGATGGTTGAGTTTTTCTTAATTTGAACTCTTAATGAATCCAAATTTTGAAGGGGTACGCACTATAATTTAGTATTTACTATTTTGTGACAAGGATGAGCTTTTTATTGTTCTTAATGAATCCATGRTTTTGAAGYAGGTTAGTTGTTACTATTTSTRGCATTTGAAGACTGAGTCCACTTTGATGAATGTCTTATTAATAATTCCTATGAYTAAGTGCTATTTGAGATGYATTTGGGATCCACCTATGTAATTGTGAAAACTAGCTTATCCATCTTCTATGAAAAACTTTGACGGTTTTTCTAGAGCCTCCGCCARATTAAGGTATGTGTTAAGCYATAAAACGCACAACACTATCGCAGAGTTCATATAATCTTTGGAGAAAGGTATGTATTGTGGGGGTCATGACATCATCTAGAGTTTCAAGGTACGTCCACTGTATGATCAAGAGTTCAAGCTATGGTTTCAARGTTAGTCCACCMTTGGGCTTGTAGTCCATTRTCTCATTTCACTAAGSATTTGATTTTAATGTACTTATTTAATATCAAATGTTAAGTACTAATSTCTCTGCCCAAAAGTTCTGTGTGTCCTTATTAATATCATTAAGTTGTAATGATATTATAAGGCTTAGCTTGTGCATATGATTTTCTAATGGTAGGTTAGTTTACTCTGCAAGTTGGTTGCGGCTTGGTGTTTGAGAYCGCAGTTGGCTGTGGCCTATTCTGACCAAGAYTTGTTACTAGAAGGTTATGCAATTTGCTTAATGTCATTTGATGATTAATTAATAATMCCTATGGTCTTTCCATTTATTTTGGGGGTTACATTTGTTTAATCGCGTGATGTTCCATTTTACCAAAATAATTCATAAGTTTTTTTTTTTGAAAGGAAAATAATTCATAAGTTAGGCAAAATGAAAATTTCATTGAGTTTTTTGTGTGTGTATATATATACATATACATACATACACACACTCATCTAAGTGACATTATTGTCCTAAATAACAAACTAACAACCTAAGAAAGATAAGATGCATGTAATAAATCTCTCTTTTCTATTTTAACTTTTATCGAGGGGAATGTAATAACTCTCATAATGCAACAACCTAACAAAATTTATCTTAATAATATAAAATAATAAAATAAAATATTAATATTAAAAATAATTAATAAACTCTAATCTTGACCATATCACTTATTTGATACAAATATTATTTTTTTTAAAGGAAAATTCTTATTGATTATTGTTTAGTCATAAAATACATTGAAGATTTTTCTATAGAAGATCTTTAAAAATAGTTAAAAAGTCGCATTTCAATTATCCACAACTCATCAACATGTTGTGATGTCAAAAAATAAAAATAAAAAAAACCTCAACATGTTGATATTGTTGCAGAGTAGTTGTTTTCTCAAAGTTAATGGCCACCTTTCAGAAAAAGGAAGACAACAATAGTGTTTTTTTAGGATAATAACAGTGTTTTATTAGCCAATAGCCACTAATTAATGTTCCAATTCAATTGAAGTAGTTTTTAAATGCATGTTATGCATGTGACAAAATTAAAAGAGATTTTCTCTGAAATACATGCGAAAATAAAGTAAGTTAGATTTTACCAATGTGGTCATGCTTCTTTATGCAAAGCTCTGGGCGTTCAAGGGCCAGAGATAATCAAACATATTATCTTATATTATCGCAGTTATTTTTGTCGTCCCTTTCTACTTTAAGTGACTAGTCTACTGAATCGTAGCCAATGTAGCTGCCCCAGATTGCCATCCACTGTTGTCAGTTAGTGAATGTATTTGTTATCCTTTATTTATCTAAATAGCTCAGATTTGGAGACGAACAACTGAATTTGGAAAGAATAGCGTAAGCAACTAAGAGCATTAGTCAATCTTGGTTCTGAAGTGTTCATGCAAGCCGAGTGTAAGAAATTAAGCTGCCTCTTGTTATGTCTTTATATACAGTCTGCTTTATGTTTTTTTTGCGGTTTGCCTACCCTTGTTCTCATCAGCTTTTGATGTTGCTTGTAAATACTCATTTTTCTCTTATGATCTCTTTCTATCAATTACATATTTGCTTATGTGATGCAGCACCGATACCCCACATATTTGTCGAGTTTGGATTGGTTTCATGTTGAATTACTCTGGTCTGACGCCTCTATTGTTACATATCAGCGAAGAGAGGAAAGGCTAGTCAAGTAACGAGCTTCTGTTTTTACTTCATTTGAAGTGTAAAAAGAAATTCTGTTTCTTATACCAAGTCACCCCCTTCCCCGTTCTCTTCCCCAATAGAAATAAAGGGAACAGAGACAACTTCAAAGAAGATTGTGAAGCTTGAAGTGATAGAGCACAATATATTAGTTTCTACTGCTTCTTTGTTTGTTGACTTGTACATAACACTCGTTGCTTTGAACTTTGCTCATTTGTCAAAGATTTTGGAGCCTATCGATTTTACCTTGTTTTACGTTCAAAATTTGAGGATGCTTAACCAACAGCTATAAGCTTGAAGGGAAAGTTTTGTAAGAAGGCTATGCAAGCAACGTCCTTATATTGGGTTTATGTATAATGCTTTTCTAAGATTTTGGAAGATAGTAGATTATTTTGTTCTGTTAGATAGATGTGGGAAGACTATAAGGTTGGAGCACTATTCAACAAGTGTGTGCGGCAAGTATTGCAGAAACTCATAACAATTTTTGATCAATGTGCCGATGCGATGTCATCAGAGAGGCTATGAATATGATGTTGGGATTGGTGAAATTAAGAAGTTTTAGGACTAAGGAGACCTCATTTGACTTTGGTTGAAATAAATTGATATAAAGAACTGAGGTTTTGAAGAGGGTTTCTGGCCGTAGGTAGATGAATGCATTGTATCATGCAAGCTGCCCTTGTCTTTTGTTATTGTTCTTGTCTTTCTTATTAAATTGCTTCACAATGTTTATTGAGTAGTTTGGAAGGGGGATTTCTTGCAAACAAACCTTCTTATCAGATCATTGGCAAAGTGCAAGACATATGTGACATACTTACTCCATTATTTCTAAGCATTTTTGGGGCACATCATTATCATATTGATCAACGATTTTATTTGAAGGATAAACAAACATGATAAATGTGTGAGATTTTTTCTTTTTCTGTCTTTTTACTGCAGGCAAATAGAGTAGTAACCGTACTGATTGCTCTACTCAAGCAAAATTAAGCTGGTATGACCGAGCATATAATGGTTCTAAATTTATTTAAGCTTGAGTAGGGTGATAGAAGCTGATGACAGACCCCTTTTCTTAAAATTTTCTGGATAATGTATGAGAAAAAGATGAATCTGGACTTCAGTTTCGACATCTCTGGTCTGACAGATCTCTGCATCTACTTTCATGCAGGTTTGTGAAGTATCGGATTGCTTTTACGATTCCAGTTGAGTAGATAACATATTTCTGGTCTCATAATTGCCTTATGCCAGATGGATAGTCTGCATTTTCAGTTAGAGAGTTCACTATCCGACTGAGTTCGGGAGTAGTTTAGGGCGTGTTTATTTTTATTTTTATTTATTTTATTTTATTTATTTATTATTTTTTTTTTTCCTTTTTGGGAATGTTTGATGGAGTTGGATCTGAGTTTATCTGACTTTTCATATTTTGGACCAATAAATAAAATGTAATGAGAAGATACATCCATCTATTAATGAGGTTTCTATTATTATATTGATATTGGTATTCCCTGTTACGAAAGGCACCAGATATTTCTGACGATGAGTTCAACAAAAACAAGTTCTTTGTTGAAGGGCCATATGCTAGAGTTTGCAGGACTAATTATCTTCATTTTACATAGGCAAAATTAATGAAGTATGATTTGCTAGGGAAAATAATAGGGATTGGTTGAATTGATACTTTAGTATACGGGAAGCAACCAGGACTTATTGAACTTCTCGACTTCGTGTTTGTGCCAAATGATTTTGGGCATTTTCAGGATGTACAATCCATGGTAGGGCCAGATTGATCTACTGAACATACCAACATGCTAGAAGGTTGCTATTTGTTGGGAGTACCAGAGGATTCTGCCTTTCAATGTCAATATTGACTGATGATGCATTTTGCTTGACAATCTGCGGAGGAAAAATTAGCAGCCCGAAGTCGTTTCAGTGACTATCTGCAGAGTTCAGGCCTGAAAGTGATATTTCAGGTGCTGTTTCTCCATGCCTCCGTAAGAGTTGCAATACCTAACGACATTCTTCTTCCACCTTACCGCTGGGCATCCAGTTCGGTTTTTGATGAATCGTTTCAAATGCAGATGTTCTGAAGATGACGAAGCTAGTGCTGGTACATCAGCTTTTCAAGCTCATCATCACTTTATGATGATTTTCTTAGCAATGATACCCCAATTTTTCTTCTGAGTTGGAGAACTGAGTCTCCAACAAACCTGGAGACAACTCAACTGGAAGAGCGGAGTATGCTACAGTTTGCACTGCAAGGGCAAGCTTAAGTACACTCTTATGACGTCTCCGGAGGATCCGTTGAGGAGAAGATAAATCCAAGCAAGGAAACGAGGGAAAGAAATCAACATCGAAAATTATACAGCAAAATTTGTCATTAAGCAGAAAGACTAACCTCCGTTCAAATCTCGAACATTCATCTGTAATGGGAGTTGGGGAAAAATTCGGTACAAATTGAATGAAGACCCTTCTGATTAAGACACCAAATCATAGACACATCCTTAAATGGAGTATTCCGATTGTCAGAACCAACTATCGAAGTGCGTCCTCTTGGTCCCCAAATCTTTGCAACATTTCTCCAAACAAAGCTCTTACAAATGTCTGGGATCGCTGTGCAAAGTTGTAAGACAGATGGATATATTTTATATTCATACTATTCAAACACTGAAAAGATAATGACGAGGAGCATCATAAACATGGTAGTTGGGTTCGATATTTCCGTTCTTTTCGGGTTGATTTGTTTTGCGATTTCGGTTCCATTGTAAAAGAAACGTATCTGTTTCGTATAAATAGATAGGACACTATGCAGCTTAGAATCCATAGGAGAAAAAGGCGAGACATCTGCCAAATGATACTCATAGACTTATAGTGAGTCACAACAAGCCAAGCTAAGCGAATTTGCCTACCTTTCCTGTGGTGGCATCAGAAGCATCAAAGGAAGCATCAGTTAAGATCACCAATGCTTTGAGGAGATGAAGGCTTAAAGGCGTTCTTCTTCTGCGGTTTCTCTTTGATCCTTGTCAACTCAGCTCTCGATGCAAAGAAGCGGTAAGCATTTCGCCAGCTTCCTACCTGCAAATGAGAAGAAATCAAACAAACTCTATGTCATCTGATTAGAGTTAGATATTTGAAAATCAAGGTAGTGAGACTTCATCAGGTCATGACTCATGAGATGATTATCTGTAAAATACTTACAGATTTTCAGCTGAGCACCACTCCAAAATCGTTCCTCAGGGATGGGAAGACTTCGTTTCACTGATTGGGTCGGACTTGGATAGTCGGCATCAACTTCATATGAGTCCGAAGGATTGCATTAAACTGCGACATCTAATCTGTCACAATGCCTCATTACCTGGAAGTCAAGGAAGAAGTTGCTATCTGAAAGCAGTTTACTGTATATAGTTTAAAGGTTAATGATTTCTAAATCTCAAAGTGCTAGTCTGTTATAAAATTGTAGGTAACTGGATATATGTCAATTTCAGGTACTGTAATAGTGTCGCGAAAACAGTGGACAAAGTATAGTACCAAATCTTGATAAATAGGCAAGGCAGCCACATCAAGACACCAGCTCGAATGACATAAGCGCTCACGCATCTGGAAGGCTTTCTTCAAATCTATGGACAGGGCTGTGCTTTGATCTCCCAGCGAATTTCCATTCTGAGTTTCTTGAGTTAGCCTCTTCCCTTTTCTTTGCTGGCTGCATATGGGGTATCAAAATCTGTGGAATCACATATCATCGAAGCATAATCGTTTATACCTTAACCGTTTGGCAGGGTTAAACTACTAGAAATTCATGCGCAACAGTGCGTCACAAGGAATTTATAAACCTGCCACCAGTGCCCTCGGACAATACGCGAAGAAGAATCAAGCTTAACCTATCTCTAATCGCCTTGATGAATGTCTGTGCGGTTTCATATCGTCCAAATTGTCTATAGCAACTGTTTGAGAACAATTTTCTCATTGATTCTTTCCGTCCCTATTTAGTCTTCGATAGATTTCGTGCGATTGGTTTCAGCGCGGAAGGAATTCTTGTGTTATCTGGCTCACGTTGCTCTCAGTATTTAGTGTAGCAACCAATAAGTAACCTGTTCATCCAAATGTACCGCAAACATTATATGTTCGATTTTAACACACTTACAAGAAATATGACTCATAGCAAAACTATACTGTCATTATAATAACCAAACAGTGTCAAACACTTGAGATGAGGCTTAAAGCTAAGTCTACCTTGAAACATCATTCAGCAACCTTGAAACACATAACAAGCTCTGAACTATACGGGTTCTTGCGACTTGCCTGTTGTTGTGATTCGGTTTGCAACATGACGATAAACACCTTGCAGCCTTCGAGCTGGCGCATGGATTTCTTTTGAGAGTTCAATAATGCTGCTACCCTGAAATCAGTCCAATCTCACTGCAGCGGCTTCGCTCAACATTCTCAAGCATCTGATTCTAGACCGGAGTCAAGTCTGATCATCGATTTCATTCTTCTTTTCCTTCTTACGCTTTTTCTCTGACTTTTGCATCACCTTTTTTCGTACCTCTTTCACGAAGTCTTTCCTTTGGCTTGTCAAGGTTGATGCAAAGGAATAGGAGGACCGATGCCCTCGGAGAATAGAGAGAAGCGGACAGCTTATGTGCTTCATATTATCACCTAAACCATGCCAAATCAACCCTTTTGCCCACTATGTCAAAGTTACTATATTCTTGAGGTCTGTTTGTCTTGTAGTAAGCAACTTCTGAGTTTCCAAATACATTGGTTGCTTCTTGTGCTGTTCCTACCTTGAGGCTCCATCTCATCTCCACTCGCGCGTACCCTTGGCGTCGTCTGTGATTCCTCGTTTCTTCCATCCCTTGCATATGGTTGTGTTCTCAGCACATCAACGGGGTCGAGTAGCATACCCCCTGAAAATTTAAAGGTTCAAATTCATGAGTTACATTTCATTCCTGTTGTCATGGAAGATATTGTTACATTTTTGTCCACGTTCACATAACAATAGATAGTACGGGGCGCGCTGTTAGAGTTTGGTCTGGACCGTAACCAACACGGACAACCCGATTTAACGGTTTGGTTGTAGTTTACGGTTTATAAAATACTTTTTTGTGTATTTTTTGTTATACGTTTACGTGGTGGTTGGTTTTATACAATTATAAACCAAACAAATCGAAACCAGAACGTATTTAAATATTTTTATAGTTTTAAATACAATTAAATTATTTTTAACTATATAAAAAATTTCTAGAAAGAAAAAAAAACCAACAATAATCAAAAATCAGAATCATTATATATTGCTAAGAGGGTTAGTATTAGGGTTATATTTATTATGTCATTATATATTTTTAATTATGATTGTTCATATGTATTTTAATGTAATATAATTTTATTCGTTGGTTTCAATCCTTAAAACTTTATAAGTAAGTCAAGTAATTTAACGATTTTGGGGAAAAAAATTATTTACTTATACACAACATAAACCAACCGCACCAAACCTGTATTTACGTGTTGGTTTGGTTCGATCTTGTATGCTATATGGCTGGTTTGTGTTGAGAAATGACCAAACCGTATTTGCGGTTTGATGTTTGGCACTCAAACCCACCAAACCAAACCAGTTTCACCCCTAATGATTACAAGCTTCAGAAAAGATTTGTGATCATGATGATAGAAATTGAGTTATGCACACAATGAAAATAATCTAGGATGATAGAACAAGATAGTAGTATTAAAAAACTACATTGACCAAAGTTGAGATTTCATCAATCTGAAAAGAAGAATTCATCGTGATAACTATAGTCTTAATCCGGAGTCACCCTCATCATCCATCATGAGCAATTGAATCAGAAATTCATCGTCGCACTGCTCGCTCATCATCGTAAAGACATTCATCCCCTTCATTACAAGGGCTGAATCTGACCTAGAAAGAGGAGGTAAGTACTCTTCGAACCTCTTGAAGAATGCAATGGAGCTGTTCATAGCCTGACATCTCTGATGATCCATTTCTGCAAGATTAATGACGCAGTTCCCAACAGTGCCTTTACAGCTTTATCTTCTTAGGCTTCATACAAGTGAAACTACCAAGTGATATCTTAAACCCTGGTTTTTTGCCTTCAGTTTGTGACAGTAAGCTTTGAAGAATACGTAACTTTCTCGCCATCGTCGACCATAAGGGACGAACACCGGGTGGTCAAAAACACGGTGTTCTGCTCGCCGTTTTCCCATGGATAGCACTGTTGTAAAACACATCCAACTGAAAGGTGCAAGGCTTGATCTCTAGGACACTTAAAGGTGTCTACTGGAATGAATGCCTTTCTTCTTCTTTCCATAGCACCATTATATTGATTGCGCTTAACAAAGCTGTAAGAAGTGAAAATTCAAGAACTACTTCAATGATTGAAGTGAATGCAATGTACCTAATAGAGCTTTCTTTTTCCAACAAAATCGAAGTTCAGAACAAAAAGGGTTGTATGAAATTTGTTGATGAGTTGATCTTAAGACTTTGCAAATGTAAATAAAATTCAAAAATGCGTCATCAACGGAAGCAATTGTGGTTCCCAGGTTTCATCTATGAAAAGAGTTATTCACGTATGCTCCTTAACATGTTTCATTTGACTCCCAACAACCAAAGAATAAAGAATACAATAAATAAAAGACATGGAATGAGAATATATATATAATATACTTCAACATATTTTATGATTTGTAAGTAGCACTAACTTTTGGTCTCAAGAACCAAGATATTTTTTGTAAACATTACGTTGCGTAGATCTTATACGGGTTTGCGGATACGGAACAGAACATACGTATACGATATAATGACAATAAGTAATACAAGAGAATATATTAAAATGAATATAAATTTAAGATATTATGTGAATTTTTAATATTATAAGTAATATTTGTATACCTAATTATTTTGATAAATGGAAAAAAAACCTTGACGAGTTTGACAGAACAGAAGAAGCAATGAGTCTAATTAGAGAAATACGGTTGAAGTATCCGATTAGGATTGAGCTGAAAACTCGCTGTGAAAGCTTAGAAGAAGGACTCATATCAAGCCAACTGAGATCGTCTTGTGAGACCAAAGGCTCTCAATTGAGCTCAACTCGATCAGCCTCAAGCTTGTCTCGAGAGATATTAGTATTGAGTCTAGTAGAAGGTAAACCGAACCAAGCTTGACTAAACTGGCATCTATCAATAATCAATCCTACCTACTACTCGATACATAACTCGCTAAAATTAGACAGCAAGTGATTAATTTTGGTTTAATGAATAGTCGTACGTAAAGCATTTACAAAATTGATGGATATAATATATAATGCGTTAAACTGATCAGAGAGGATCAGTCACTGTTACGATTACATTCTGTCAAATTAGCCCTTTATGTTGCGTCTGTAAATCTGGCTATCAGATATGAATGCGAGCGTTAATGAGTGATTAGTGATGAGAGATTGTGTTGACTTTAGCAAGATGATAATCTAAGTATTGATCAATTGCGCAAATTAATGTTCTGATAGAGATTTTATAACATGGCATTTCATCCACTTATTCATTAACCATTCGTATTTATCAAATAAATGAACTTTCTAGGGTAGTAATCGATTTATGTTAATGTAAAAGACGGTCGTATTAGTTCGTGTTTGTGTCAAGCCTACAAACCTCTCTAAGAGCATTATCGAATTGTACTCCGTGGTTGATGCAACGTCATCCTAAGGGTTTGTTATCGCTGAACATCGGTGTTTGTTCTCTCACATTCTCTTTACTCAAGGGGTCTTCATACTCCTCAAGGAATCAAATTAGCCAGAACAGTTTCCGTAAGGTACGAATCAGAATAATAAATTTTAATCCCCCCTGGGTCCCCTATCGAACAAACCTACGATTCTGAGAAGGAAAAAAAGACGTTAAAAACTTAATGATTGTGGAAGTGGAAAATTTATGTAAGAGCCTAAAAACCATGGCACCTTGGGTATACTATGGAGTTACAGTTTAGCCATGCGAGCTTTTGATCATGAGCTTCTAAGCATCAAAACAGGCTCGACATGTGATATCGACTCAGTCACCACGATTCAACCAGACAATACAGTTACAATCTTTGGTGACTTTATGTTGATACTTGAATCCCTAGAAGAATGAGCAAACAAAACTATACAAAGATCATTCCATACATGAGGGGCATTACAAGTTCAAAAACACAGCTTTTAAAAAGCACGGTCTAAAGAACGATTTCCATTGCTTACAGTTACACAGAACATTACATCTGTAAAACATTTGTGTTCTGTCAGACACATATTCAAATGTATTGAGTTATTGAATATAACGAATCAGCCTATCGAACGGAACAAATGCTGGACATAATGTGCTTGAGCTACCTCTGAATATCACTTAAAGAGGGGAAAACCTTTTTAAAGTCTCTATTTCAACAAATTTCCATGAATTAAAGATCACCTGTATTCAAATGTGAAAATCATCAATCGTCATGAAAGCAATAGCTAAAGCATTTTGTGTTTGAGCGAAAACACATTCAAGAATGTAGCTTGTTTGGTGTGATGGAAATACATTGACTTTGTATGACGAACAGGGTCTTGTCTGGGGTGTTAGCTGTAAATTAGCTACTTTGTTAGTTATTTGCAATAGCTGATTTGACTAGATGATTGTATTAGTTGTTTATATAAAAGAGTGTTTGATACATAAACAAAAAGCTCCCCATGTGAGCTTTTTGAAAAGATTTTTTGATCCTAAAACATCTCCAACCTCTTAACTACAAACACTCAATTAGCTATTTGTGCTCAAATCTCTCTTTTATCCTCAACCTCTTAACTTCCAAATAAGTCCATTGCAATCCTCTCTAATCTTTACTCTTTACCATAAATGAGTCACACATGTCCCAACTCTATAAAAGAAAAGAATAAAACTCTGCAAATATCAATTGTGAACTACAATATTAGACTTCCGAGAATAAATGCAGGCCGGTAAAATGATTCAATATCATTGATATCATAATCATATATACTACATAATCAAACAGTGCCCACATCTTTAATAAAATTCATTGCATTCCATGTGATACAAACCAAAGGCAATTAAAGACAAATACCATTTCAGCATGATCCTAATTTATATTATGCGGGGTATCCGGGTATTAAAAAGGGGCAAAGAGAAAATTCTCGAACCTGCGATAGATGTCTAGGCAGCAGCCTCAGCAGACCTCTTTTTTCAGCCTCAAGCAACTCCTGGCAGCATGTTCTTTGTCTTTTTCTAGCTCTGGTCGGAATGTCTAATAAGCCCTTGTACTGGCATGCGCAGCATCACAACAGCAATATTAGTATGCCCTTCAATATGCTTTGTTATCTCTTGGAGATATCAATCTCTCCAACTTGCATTACAACTTTCAACCTCTCCATAATCATCCAAAGCCATCCTGTTCCTTCTCTGCAAGGAGTACATTGGCCACAACTCCATGCTTGTAGAAATAGATAACCTTGCAATAGCATCACACATCAGTTGATTTATCCATCAAAATCACAGCCTGTCCCCAAACCAGATTGAACAGCTTAAGTGCATCAAATCCATCAGCACTCATCACAATGTGTTTGGGTTAGCAAGGGGATGAGAACCTCCAGGAATTATTGCAAGCAAATTGTCCAGCCACCTCTCACTCCACCACAGTGCCTCTCAATCATTCCTTTAATGGATGCTCATTTCCTCCAACTGTGAAGGCTTGGTTAACATGTACTGAAACGCAGAATAATTTGTTCTGCATTGTTCTTCCTACCAAACTGGCAAACCACTCAGGCCACGCCTTAGAATTGTCGGGGATACAGCTACTGTTTCCACATTTGTCACAGTCGTAGGGCATCATAGAGTCCTGCATTACTGGGAAAGGAGGCTTCATCTTGGTTTCCCTTGCTTTCCTCAGACTCTCCAAAAGTGCAGTCTCTTCACACACAATATAAAGCACCAGCACCACTAATGGATATAAACATCAAAATCATAACAGAACACATGCGTTCTTCCCCAAGAATCCAATTCATAAGCTTCTTTCCTTGCCTTTTGCAGATATCAAACGCTCGTTAACTATTCACCTCTTATTATATGTAGGCGCACTAGCCCTCATCTACACCAGCATTAGGCATCCTCGAGAAGCCTTATGGGATCAGTCTCATAATTTGTCCTTACAAGGTTCAGGTTCCTTTCATCAGCATTCACAACAGGTATGAGGGACGCCATCAGATGCTTTTGGCATGAATGAACCACTTGAGACCTGATGGAAACCGCACCACCACGTCCACGAGACCAGATTTTTTCATTTCATGACAATCAGTCAGAACCTTTCACAACAAGTCCTTAGTCCTGTTGCCAATCACCACGTTTCATAGCACCTTTCAGAAAGGGATCGTGCAGCCATATAAATTAGTGAAGATACGATCCTCGTCTTTCAGGCCACCAAATTGGGTTTTCTCTGGAGAGAGGGGTGGAGGCTGAGGGGTGTTGAGTTGAGAGCTGGGTGCTATATAATCTTCCATAGCCGCGCCCAAGCTGTCATAAGTGGCGTTTGATTCCCTATTCTTTGAAGATTAAGAATTCCCTCAGGGGTGCCTGTTTAAAAAGACATTTAAGATCAGATGAAAGGATCATGGAAGGTCCTTAGCATTTAGAACATTGAAACAATGGCATTGACAAACATGTGGGGAAGAGATAATAGACAGAAAGCTCTTGACTGTTGAGAAGACTCCGAAACTATTTCTACCATATCACATCCAGATGCAAGTTGTGTAATTGTTAACCTGCACCGAAAACATAAATACGTACAATCCTACGATACTAACAGACACGAGTGTCAAACCTGGATAAGGATCCATGTGTTTGACACGACAATGGAGTAGTCAGGGTCAATGCTAATGTAGATAAAAAATCTCCAGAGTCTTGTTTAAGTGCAAAACTGAAGTGCCAATAGACAGCCCATTTGAAATGTCAAGTATTTGACAGAGATGAATTAAACAGAAAAAGATAGTCCAAGCACTACAAGTGAAATTGTGAAACAAGAGAAGAAATGGAGAAAGAGAACATGTAACTGAATTTTGGAAGGAGAGAAGTGTCAATAATAACAATTGGCTATGACACTAATGAAAGGAACATCCTTTCATCAGTTTAGCTACATAAATCTTCCACAAAACCATCACGCTAATTTTATACTTCCCCTAAACTAAGGTATACCTTAAGAGCATAAGTAAAATTGAGTGAAATGTAACCTAAGGATAACAGAAAAACATACTTTGGTTCCATAATACGTCATTTATTAATATCATTGTCCAAACTTCTCAGAAGACGTTCTAGTAAGCTTCATATTGCATGTCAATACTACTGGATGTTAGCTCCAGGAATAATTAAACCGCCCAAACTTAAATTAAAATGACATAAAGTCCCTTGTATCAATGATGGGTCACTAGATTCATGTGGACTCTCATGAAACTCGTGATTTATTCATTCAATTCAACAGATCCATGATTCCAATTTCTAAATATAACATAGGAGTAATAAATCGTTTGTAATGAGAACAATCAATCATTCAATATAATACAATCAACAAAGCATAATGGGGGGAATGACAAGGTTACAAAACACCAGCTAAAATCGCCTTCCTTCATAATTACAACAGTGCAACATAATCCCTCGTGCATAAACCAGTATTCCTATCCAAGTGATTAACCTAGCACAATACGATGAACTGTGGCTAATTGCTACATAAACAACCCTAAATAATTTTCAGTTCATCATAATAACTTAAACTAGTAGAGACCTCTTCATCAAAGCTAATATATATTCATCACCAACCTATGTACAATGATTTTTCCATCATCCTAAATTTAATTAACAACAATTCATGATCAAACCAACTTATTCATGATCAAACCAGCTCAAAAATGTTTCATATCCCAAATTCATCTAAAATGCAGCTATCTATAATAATACCAACAAACCCACAAAACCTAAACGGGCAAAAATCGATAAAATGAAAAAAATCTTGCAATCCAAAGCAAAATCATCGAAGCCCAGATAACATTTCTCATTGTTAAGATCTTAATTAAACAAAAACACCCATAAACATAAAATCGCAACATAAATCTCAAAGAACAAAAGATATATAGTGGATTAACGGGGGAAATACATGAATTAAAACAAAAAATGCACGAAATTCAATCAAAAAGTTGCAAACTTTAATGTTAATTGATGAAAGAGAGATAATAAACGTCCATTTCAGACGCAAAATTGATAGCTTTTTTCTGGGCTATTCGATTCAGCAGATTTGACTGTTTTTTCGAGAGTTTTAGAGAGAAAAGAAGAGAAAAATTAATCAAGGGTGAGAGAGTATGAATTATGAAACGTGGACTTAATTTTGTGAAAGAAAATGGGTGATTTGGACGGTTGTGATTTGATTTGGGGGTGTTATGATGTGAAGATCTAATGGTCCACGTAGTTTGGGAGTTTTGATTTGGGCCTTAGGATTTAACCGTTTGGGAAATTAGACTTGGGATGTCGGTTTGGATCCGGGTATATGGGGCTTGAATGGAGGACGGATTTAATCCGTTTTATTCTTATGTACTATCGTAGGGGTGAAAGTAATTCGATAAAAACGAATGTCAAACCAAATCAAACCGTATTTATAAATTTGTTCGGTTTTTAATTTGATTTGGTTTGATTTGAAAATTTTTAAAATTTGGTTTACGGTTTGCTTTTGGTTTGAGGCTTAAAATAAAAAACCGAAATTAGGTACATGTACATGTACTGATTATATGGCTTTATACAACTTAGTCAATAGCCCAATAACTTGGCTAGTTCGCTTGTTGTTGTGTTGTCATTTTTATGTGTGCAGATTAAAGATGACAATGTGTAATGCTTTACTATGCTGCAGATTAGTAGAATAATTTTATTATTTTTTTGAAACAAGGGAAGACTATTTCTTAAATGAAAGTCTACGACATCTATAATAGAAATCAGTAACAACAATACATATCAAATAAATCGAATTAAATTGTACGTGAAATCTCTATTATATAGGGAAGGGAGGAGGTGGTCCCTATTAAAAGTCGATAATCCCTTAATGAATTAATAATAGACTTAATACCTTAATAAAAAAATTGTAAATGATGTGCTTCGAATTACCATTCTCTTATTCAATTGAAAATAGAAATACATTTATTATGTGACTTAATTAGTGAACATTCAATGAACAATATTTAAATTGAATTAGACATTATAAATATGTTAGATTCAAGTAATAGTTACTTACAAATTAATTACAATTAAGATAATTTTATAGCTATTGACTATATATAATTAATTCAATTTTTAAAATATTTATTTAAATTCGTACTATAATCATTTTAATGAATTGCAATATTCATAGTCAAGACGCATCGCGTGCACTTAAAACTAGGGCATTACATGAAATTATTCTCATATAAATATATCTTTGTTTGTGATCTTATTTTTCTGATAGGAAAATTTGACAACAAAGATGTGTATGCTAGTACAGTGGACAAGCAAGGATGAGACTTTTACGATCCTTGTCATATTGAAATTCGAGGGGGATAGGCTTTGAGCCATTTGTTAATGTGTAAGCCTAATTGCCTATCAATATGGCATACTATATGTAATGCTGAATGAGGTTGAGTTTTTGAACTCTTATGTATCAAATACCCCGGGTAGGTGTACTTGAGAGTAGGGTGTTCTAAGCGGATAATCCGATTCGAAAATTCCGGATCGGGATATCCCGACCCCGAAAGTTTCAATACCGACGATACCGAAGGTCAACTCTCCGATCTGATATCAAATTTTGGATCGGATCCGAAGTTTCGGATCGGATGCGGATCAAATGCAATTTTATTATTTTTTCCAATATTTTATGTAAAATCGGATTTTAGGATATGCGAAAATTGCAAAAAAACTGGCCCGAATATTTGCGATATTCGATCCGAAATATCCGAACCTAAACGGATCGGATATCCATTTTCGGATCGGATCGATCTGAGATCGGATATTTTTTGAACACCCCTGCTTGAGACACACTCGAGGGAATCCATCGTTGTATGATGGTTGAGTTTTTTTAATTTGAACTCTTCAATAAGAATCCAATTTTGAAGGGGTACGCACTATAATTTATATTTACTATTTTGACAAGGTGAAGCTTTTTATTGTTCTTAATGATCCATGATTTAAGTAGGTTAGTTGTTACTTATTTCTAGCATTTGAAGAACTGCAGTCCCTTTGTGAATTGTCTTATTATAATTCCTCATGACCTTAAGTGCTATTGAGATGATATTTGGGATCCACCTATTAATTGATGAAAACTAGCTTATCCATCTTCTATGAAAAACTTTGACGGTTTTTCAGAGCTCCGCGATAAGGTATGTGTTAAGCCTAAACGCACAACATATCGAGAGTTCATATATCTTTGGAGAAAGTATGTTTTGGGGGTCATACATCATCTGAGTTTCAAGAGTACGTCCACTGTATGATCAAGTTCAAGCTATGGTTTCAAGGTTAGTCCACCATTGGGCTTGTGTCCATTATTCATTTCACTAGGATTTGTTTTAATACTTATTTAATATCAATGTTAAGTACTAATCTCTCTTGCCCAAAGTTCTGTGTGTCCTTATTAATATCATTAAGTTGTAATGATATTATAAGGCTTAGCTTGTGCATTGATTCTAATGGTAGGTAGTTTACTCTGCAAGTTGGTTGCGGCTTGGTGTTTGAGACCGCAGTTGGCTGTGGCCTATTTGACCAAGATTGTTACTAGAAAGGTTATGCATTTGCTTAATGTCTTTGATGATTAATTAATATCCTATGGTCTTTCCATTTATTTTGGGGGTTACATTTGTTTAATCGCGGATGTTCCTTTACCAAAATAATCATAAGTTTTTTTTTTGAAAGGAAATAATTCATAAATTAGGCAAAGTGAAAATTTCATTGAGTTTTGTGTGTGTATATACATTTCATAGACATACACACGAGGAGGAGGGGGGCCAAGGGGCAGTGCACCCCATTTTTGGGGAACAGAGTAAAATAAAAAAATAAAAATAAAATAAACAAATTGAGAAAGACAAGCACGTAAGTCTGAAACCAAAGATGATAAAACATTAAGCATGCTTGAGAATTGAAGAAATGACAGTTAGTGGGCCAATTCATTAATTTTTATTTTATCTTTATTACAATTAACAAATAAACCCAAAATTTTCAACAAATACCTCAAACCCACATTACCAAACCCAAGTCCCAAATAACGCTCTCTGCCTAAACTGAGCTACTGCATATACTGCCTTCAGCCCTTCACGTCGGACGAGACATGCGACGGCGTCGGGTCGGCGACGAGACGGGAGCACTGCGACGGCAGGCGGCTGGCGGCTGGCGGCGAGTCGGCGACTCTTTGGTATTTTTTCTTTTTTGTTTCGATTTTGATTGTTTTTTTTTGGGTTTTATTTTTGTGCTTTTGCAATGTTAAATGTTATTCATATTTATTTTGAATTGTTTATTGTATATTCTTATTAGTCAATGATTTTGCTTAATTGGAATTTGGAAATGAATGTTAATTTTTTAGTTGTTGAATATTGAAATATTAAATTGGTTGTTTGTTGAATTATTGAATAATTGAATAACTTCATAAGTTGATTAGTTGAATAGTTGATTTCATAAGTAGAATTATTGAATGGAAGAATGATGTGTAATACCTAATCTTGATTGATGATATAAATTATAAATAATTAGTTGACTTAGTTTATTCAATTTATTAGGAAATGTCAAGTGATTCCAATTCATCTAATTCAACAAGCCAAGTCTAAAGGAAAGCAACCCGTCTTCGACAATTTATGTTCAAAAGAAAAAACCCAAAAACACTTATTGGAAAGATGGTTCCTAGAAGTTACCGACAACGAATCCGACCGTTTCTAAAAATGAAGACCGAAGATTTTGTAATTTATTGTTTATTTTTCTTTTCTTTGTATTGTATTGTAAAAATTATAATTAAATTTGGCATTTGAAAATGTTCTAGACTTAATGTCTATTAACAGTTGTATTATTGTGTATTTTGTACCTCGATTTATATAATTGTGAGCTTTCTAAATTTGCCCCCCGATTTCAAATCCTAGGCTCGCCTCTGCATACACAGCTCATGAAC
>SNQN01001403.1:82293-96678 GCA_008642245.1 Bassia scoparia
TTACAAGATGGCTGGAAAAGGTAAACAATATATTAAGTCTCAATTTCATAAAAATAGAAATGCTCTTTAAAATTATTTCTTCAATTTTAGATATAAATTACCATTATATTGTTGATACGACTAGGTAAGAGTTGTTATTTTTACAAAACTTTTGCAATTACTCCAAAATATTGTATGTTGATAAGCCATTAAAAAAAAATCTCTGAACTTTTAAAATTTGTGATGGGTATTGAGCCTAAAAAATCTTTAATTTAAAATGATTAATAGTGTGCACTTCAATAATCCCACCTATAAAACTTGAATAATAATATTCACTTGATGCTTGTTACTTTTCCTAATCTTTTTATGGTTGAGAATGAGGAGCTAAGAATTGCCACCTAATTACATAACAAACCTAGAAAAACCTACATGATTGCTAATCAATTATTACAAAGAAGATCTCAACAATATCTTTATTTTCAAGCAAGAAGGTAACACAACAATTATCAAAACTAATAAAAGGCAACTCAACTAATTATGTTAGCTAAAACCACACTTCACAAGTGTGTGAGGGAATTGAAATAGCGGTTTAAGCTAATGAGATATACGATGAAAAAGTAATTGGAATGGAAAATCTACTCCGTACTATTTTCTAAAACGGTTTTTCTAATGTGTGTGTCCAAGGGCACATGTTAAAATTACATATCCATTATTAAATATTTGATTATGTTGTATATATCTATTAATTATTTGATTATAAGGATATTTTTATTAAGTTAATTAAATATAATAGGTAATATTTTGTATATTCTTATTAATTACATATTCCTATTAATGATTTGAGTGAAATCAAATATTTTATAGGAAATTTGTTTTCTTAACATGTGCCTTGTACATATATAAAAAAAACCGTTTCTAAAAAGCTCATATGAACGACCCTTTGTAAGATAGTGTTTTTTAAGTGATTGCATATTTATTTATACTCAGCTAATATGGACAACTAATAACCAATAACTATTACATGCTAAAGCATTAAGTTAGTCAACAATAGTGAAATAAATAAGCATAATCTCATATCATCTAATTATCAAGTCAAGAGAGTTAATATGGTATCCACTATTAAACATAAATAACGTATTCAAATGTCTAACATTATTGCTCCTATTTTGAAATTTGCATATTAGAAAAGTTTAACATTTACAAATAATAACTTATATAATATATGAGAGCAAACAAAGAAATTTAAGATTGAAATTTAATATTTAAAACTAAATAATTCAAAATCATAACAAATTAGGTTTAAATTTGAATGAAGAGTAATTATTTTTTCCACACAAGATTAGCGCACTCATGCATGCATAAAAACTATAACTAATTAAGTAATGCATATTTTGTTAGCACAAGTATTTACTCCTAAATAAGGCGAAATTTTAAAAAAATAATTGAAATTTATTTTAATGCGAGAGAGTCACAAGGGCGGATACTTTACAAGGGAAGGTATGCGAATTCGAAATCTCTCAAGATCGTGAGAGTTAACCCACTGCCTGTAACCCCTTCCTCATAGATAAATATTGTTGAACTTATTATATACCGTACATAATCTGTAGGAAATGATCTTGGATAAGGCGAAAAGATAAATCCGTAACTTGATCATGAAATTTCCTCCGTATAAAAAAATGTTACACTTTTATAATATATCGAGATATTTATTAAAGTGTAACATTTTTTTGGATACGAAGAAGTATTTTATTGTATGGTTGTTTTTTGGTCTCTGTTTATGATAATCGTATATGACATACTGTACATTATACACATTTGTACATTTCATTTATGGGACCCACAAATAATATTTTTTTAAAAAAATCCCAAAAACTAATATTTCGGGCAATCCCCTTGATAGTGTAACGGCTAAAATGGACGCTCAAACTCCAACATTTACACTCTGCTCTCACTGAAACACACATTCTACTTCTTCTACTTCTGCAACAGAGTGAGGAGAGAGAGAGAGAGAGAGAGAGGAGAGAGAAAAGGGCAAAACAGTCATTTCACCACGATCACCCGCGCAACTATGCACGGAGTCCGAGTCTACAGCAACGCCGCCGGCAAGTTCCACGCCGGAAAGCAGGTTTTTCCGGTGACCTCCGGCGAAATCGAGGAGGCTTCCAAAAGGCTCATCAACGCAGTTTTCGAGGACGACGCCAAGCTCGCCTTCGACCTCCTATCTCACCCTTACGTCGACGTTGACTACGTCGGTACGGTCAACCTCAGGTGCGTCAGGACTCAACTCGTTCCTAACGGCGAGTCGGCTCACCGTGTTGAGACTGAGTTTGAGGAGTTTTTGACGGATGTTACTGCGTTGTTCCTCGCTGCGCACTCTGGAAATCTCGTACTCGTTAAGAAATTGCTGGTAAATCGAATTGAATTTTGGATTTCTGAATGATTTGTGATCGCTAATTACTGTTTTACTGGATTTAAGTGTTTAATGTGTGATTTTGTGAGTAATTTGATCAATTTTTTGAGGTGTTATTTGCTTAGTGAATAGATTTGTGAGTGAAATTAAAGGTGTAAAATATGACGCTAATTTTTCTGGAAGAATTATTATTATTTTTGGACATAAATTGAACGATTTATAATGTAGTTAATTTTTTTTTATGTCCAAATTCAGTGTAATTTTTAGATTTTGTCTGAATTTTTTTGGATAAAACTTTAAAAAGTGCTTACATGTGGATTGTGAGCAAAAAGTAAAGGCGAAAAAGTTTGAAGATAATTTTTCAGAAAAACTTTTGAGTCGTCAACTGATTTTTAATTTTCACTACATAAGCTGAAATATTTTTGGCGTATTTAATTTTTTTGTCCAAGTATTGGATCAAATCATCATTTTATATGATTTCTTTTAATATTAGTGTTTAATTTTTAGATTTGTGAGTAAAATTGTAGGCAAAATAAAATAAAATTGAACCTACTGTTTCATAAATCTTTTCATTTTAATTTTGTGAGAGATTCTTACTGGTTTTATGTCAGTTGATTTCGCGGCTTTAATTGATGCTCCTTTATTACTGGAAATATTGATTGATATAATTAATATTTTTTCCATTTTCTGCTGAATTATTACATGAATAATTTGTTTCATTTTTTTCCTTGATCAAACAAATAAATTTTCATTGTGATGATTGATTTTGGCGGCTTAAATTGAGCTCGATTTTACAGCAAAATTTACCATGTTATTGAATAAATTGTTAGTTGAGAAAATTAAGATCGACTTCAGTGAGGAATAATATAATAACGTACTGCAGTTAAATTTTTATTGGTTTGAACTGTTTGATAGATTCTGCAATTCTGGGACCAATTGCTGATTTGTAAGTTCTTATCTGAAGATCAGTGAA
Source organism: Bassia scoparia (assembly GCA_008642245.1). NCBI lineage: Eukaryota > Viridiplantae > Streptophyta > Magnoliopsida > Caryophyllales > Amaranthaceae > Bassia > Bassia scoparia. The sequence continues at coordinate 85,656 of SNQN01001403.1, forward strand.
TAATGTAGCTTGGATTTTTATGTATAAATTTGTGCACGGAATGGAGTAAAAAGATTATGACTTGATAAAAGTTTGGATTTAATGCTTTTAACAGCCTCTTTGACTTGTAGTAAGGGACTCAGGGTACTCTGTAATTCATTGATTTACAAACGGTCATTTTTCCACTTTGAGTTGGTAGTTCTTGACTTGTGAGCTATGTCACTGTGCTCTTCATTTCGCATCGTAATAAGTTCATATTCGTGGCGGATATTCGTTACTTGGGACTTGGGTAGGACAATTAGACACATCATTTCTGGGCAAAGTAACCGATAAAATCTTCTCAAAATAGCCGTGTCGTACACTTGGATATGTTCCGGTGTTGGATATGGGTAGCCAAGTTAGGTGTTCATATTTAGTTTCATCGCTGGCCTGTAAGCCTTACTATGACTACAACTTGGTATTGTCTGCGTATACATGGTCCATGGGCGGTTATTGTTGCTGCTGCTGCTGTAATTTGGTGATTTAGCTGAGCAGTAAAATTTGGAGAGGTAGTTAGTTGGTTAGTTGAATCCTATGTCATGTTAAGTAGGAATCGGATGATGGAAAAAATCTCTGCTGGGTCATGGAAGATTTGGATCTAGATCTTGCTGAAAAATTCATAAAAAAGGGTTTGGTTTTTGGTTGATTGTGCATGATGCTGAACTTATCTGATTTACTAAACATATGCTTGTTGCAGACAAACAGGTAAGAGAATGTGTGTGTCACTAACCCATTATGAGTGAGTGGATATTAAAAATCATTCCTTGGATGCCATTTTCTTGTTTGACTGACATCCTTTATAATTAAATGCTTACAATTTTTCACTGAATATGAAGGATAATTTAATAATGTAGGTCAAATGTTTAATCTTTCATGATCAAAAGATTCACTTCCTTGCACATAATTTCTACATTTTCAGTGATACTTCATGTTAATTAGTGGTTCTAAAGGAGATTATTACATCTACACAGTGGATAAACTACTCACAGGAAAAGAGAATATTTTTTCGGAAATTAGGCTTATTGTTAACTACAACAACAGATTGGTTATCTATCTACATTGTTCATTGCTTGTAGTAGTAAATATTAAGAACATAAAAAGCCATATGTGCTTCTTCTAAATGAGAGAGGCTTCTTCTAAAGGAGATTATTACATCTACACAGTGGATAAACTACTCACAGGAAAAGAGAATATTTTTTCGGAAATTAGGCTTATTGTTAACTACAACAACAGATTGGTTATCTATCTACATTGTTCATTGCTTGTAGTAGTAAATATTAAGAACATAAAAAGCCATATGTGCTTCTTCTAAATGAGAGAGGCTTATTAGTAGCTGCCACATTAGCGCTACTTTGTGGTAAAACTCATACTTGTATATTTCCGTGCTTAAATAAATAAACATTTCATAATGTGTTGATTTTTATATCAAAATTCTGGAAATGATGTTGTGAGATGTGATAACATGACAGAGTTTTAAAGCTGATGTAAACAAGAAGCTCTTCCGAGGTTATGCAACTACAGCAGCTGTAAGAAGTGGCCATTTCGAAATTCTTGAAGTTCTATTAAAAGCAGGGGCGTCTCAGCCTGCATTTGAGGAGGCGCTATTGGAGGCAAGCTATGTGGGGCGTCCAAGGCATGCAGAGCTACTCATGGGATCTAACATTATCAGTCCACAAGTTGCGGTTCATGCTCTTGTCTCTGCTTGCTGTAGGGGTTTTCTTGATGTTATTCAAGTGTTGATCAAGGTGAGTACATCCTCTTGTGATACAATGCTGTTCGGCTGCTACCCATGTCTGGATGTTTGGTAGTCGAGAGGCTTTAACTTCGAAGCTCTCTTGTCTGGCTCCTAGAATAGTTCTGTGAACACTGAAAAAAGCTTATGAATTTAAAATTATATGTGCAAACCTGAAATGCTTTATCTGGAGTGGAGAGTTGCATGCAGTTTCTAGTGGAAAGTTGGAAACAGAACAATTAAAATGATCTATCTCAACCCGACTGAAAATGATTGTGGTTGAGGACTGAGATATCAGGACAGTAGGAGCCTTAAAGATATATTGTGTGATTGCATTGAGAGTATATTCTAAATAACTTTACATCTTATAGTAAGTTACTTCCCTTGTCTAATTCACAGGAAATCCGAAATTGTATACAAGTAATAACCAAAAATTTCCATTGCCTATAGATTAAGAGCAACCGCTCAAACTCCAAGTTTATTGAACTTGCATTTCAATCTTAGATTCCTAGTATGAGCTTGTTGGTTCTAAAAGTGTTTAGCTTTTGTGGCTCCTTCTCTCTTCGTACATTTCCTTATTTCTTTCTAATTTTATTTTCCTTGTTGAATGCAGTGTGGAGTGGATGCTAATGCTATAGACCGCACTCTGCTACTGTCATCCAAGCCATACCTGCACTTGAATGCTGACTGCAACGCAATTGTTGCAGCAATAGTTAGCAGACAGGTCTCTGTTGTTGAAATGCTGCTGAAGGTGATTATCCTGCAATACTATGTTTTGGATAAAGGTAGTATTTTGTCTTTTTTTCAATACAATTACTCTAAGCCAACTACAAATTTACCTACTGCAGGAGGGCGTCCGAACAGACACTAAAGTCAGATTAGGTGCATGGTCATGGGATCCAGCAACAGGAGAAGAGTGCAGAGTAGGTGCTGGACTAGCTGAACCTTATGACATTGCTTGGTGTGCAGTTGAATACTTTGAAGAAACCGGTACTATCTTGCGTTTGCTTCTTCAGCATCTCTCCCCTAATACACCTCACCTGGGGAGGACCCTTATCTACCATGCCATCCTATGCAACAATGCACAAGCACTTGATGTGCTGTTGAGTTGTGGAGCAGATGTAGAATTTCCTCTAAAAACAAGTCAGAAAATTGAAATCCGTCCTATACATTTGGGTTCACGCCTTGGGGAAGTGGAAATTCTTTGGCGTCTGATCACTGCTGGCTGTAATGTAAACTCTACAACTAGTGAAGGAGAGACTGCAGTTATGATATGCACTAGATACAAGCACAAGGAATGTCTTAAAGCCCTGGCCTCAGCAGGTGCTGATTTTGGCTTGGTAAATGCTGCTGGTGAATCTGCAAATTCCATTGCAGGGTCTACTATGTGGACATTAGGTTTCCAGCAGGTAATTCTTGATGTAATTAGATCCGGAAAAGTGGTGAAATCAAGCAATTCCTCGGTATTCTCTTCAATCCTGTTTGTGGTTCGGTCCAATGAGATTCATACATTGAAAATCCTTACAAAACAACCAGGAGTTGCTCTCAATGATCAGGATGAAAATGGGTTTACAGCAGCTATGGTAGCTGCGGAAACTGGTCAAGTGGAGGCTTTCCGCTTGCTTGTCTACTCTGGAGCTGATGTGTCAATAAGCAACAAACACGGAGAAACAGCGCTAACTTTGTCAGAAGGAAGCTGCAATCGAGATGTTTTAGAGAAAATAATGCTCGATTATGCCCTGAGAAAAGGAAGTCATGGGCCCACGAGTTCCTATGCTTTGCATTGTGCAGCACGACAAGGAGATTTGCCTTCAATTCGAAGATTAGCAAGCATGGGATATGATGTTAATGCTTTTGATGGCGATGGGTACACCCCTTTGATGTTAGCAGCTAAGGAGGGCTACGGAAACATTTGCCAATTTCTAATCTCTCGAGGTGCCAAATGCGAGGTTGAGAATGAGAAACATGAGACCGCCCTTTCATTAGCAAGGAAAAATGGTGTTGGGAATGAAGCAGAGCATGTGATACTCGATGAGCTGGCTCGAGTTCTAGTTCTTTGCGGTACATGGGTGAAGAAGCACACCAAGGAAGGCAAAGGATCTCCTCACTGGAAGAAACTGAAGATGTACCGGACAAATGGGGTGTTACACTGGGGTAAGTCAGCGAAGAGGAATGTGATTTGTCGAGCAGCTGATTTGGGTCCCACCACAACATTCTTTCTGAATCGACCAAAGATGTGCAGTGATAAGCAGACGGGTCTGTTCCATATAGTGACTACTAAGAACAGAGAAGTGCACTTTGCCTGTGATGGCGGAACAGAGGTGGCAAAGTTATGGGTGAGAGGGATAAAACTAGTAACAAGAGAAGCCATTTTTGGGAAGACGACTCTCCGAGCTATCTTCAACCAGGAATCAGGGAGTTAGTGGTGAGGTTCATGTTAAATGTTTCTCAAAAAGTGCCCTCATTTTCATATGTATTGATTCTCATTGCGCCGTGTAATATATCTACGAGAAAATGGGCAGTATTGAAAACTTCAGTTGTTAATGGCACTTCATATAAAGTAGGGTGTAGCTTTTATTGCTTGTGTTCGATATTTTCGTAGAGCTGATGCTAATTCATTCCCTGGCTGTGATGGTCGGACCGAAAGTTCTAATCATGCTGCTCGAACAATACGTAAATCATGCTAATTGATACAGAACAAAAAACCACCTGATATAACAAAGTGAAAGTGATTCAGAAAACAGGGAAACTTGCACCACTGTACTGCCATCTTCCACTCCCTCAATCAAAACGCACCACCAAAAATCAAATCAACTTCGTTCTAACTTGAGTACTTGACAATTACTCCGTATCAGATAATTTCGTAACTTTGATATTGAAAACACGGCTTTTTAACTCTCCGGACAGAATACAGACGAATTTATGCCTCAGAACGTGCACCACTCTCAAATGCAGGATAACCCTGAGTCTGTAAGTTTATCACCAGCAACAATTTTCCACCAGTGCAAACTTCCATTGTGCATTGATGCAAACACAACTATAGGCAAGGGAACTCGTCAAATACATGAATCGCATCAAAATACATAACAGCATAGTTCTCAAAGGATACTCCACAACCACGAGTATGGAGCAGCTGCCAGCCCAATTTTAGCCTGGGATCTTGTCAGTTATCACTGCCAATCCAGAAAGATGTGAAATTGCCAGTTCCGTCCTCAAATATATTGTATCTTGTTGCCGCCGATCAGAAAGATATGATAGCACCCACACAGAGATCATAAAAGATCAATATCAGATGCTCGGGACTTCAGGAGTAAAGAGGTTAGGCTTCATATCAACATTAAATCAGTAATAAGTGAATCAGTACTATAATAGTGGAAGACATAAAGTGGAGGTCAAAAGCTTAATAGCCTTAGGAGTTAGTTTTTTGTACAACAATTCAAGTTATATTTTTGAACTTGTTAAATTAACTAAATCCCTTCAACAGAAACACCTAGCTACCAAGCACTACCCAGAACAGGCCAAACCCGCCAAACTACAAAGAAGTAGACCACTGATTTGTCAAACAAACCTAAAATGTTTCTCCGTTTCAAACAATTCAAGTTTTTAAACCACCTAGAAATAAGCTAACCAAGATCAGAACTGATTCTGTAATCCATAAAMAGATCGTTTCTTTCTTGATCTTCTGAAGAAATTCGTCATTGTTCTGAAAGTAAAGAAACAATTTCAAAGAATGGTGTATGTATATGGTTATGGTGGACTTGAGAAATTACTCAGATCAGCACATACAAGGCCTATTACATGAGTATCAGSAGTATAAACTACAAATATGTTCACCTACATCACGATTCATATGAGTGGCAAAATAATGTAGCTCTCACCATTCAACTACTTCTTCCCTTTKCGAGCAAGAAAACGCTCTCGAGCTGCCTGGATTTTACTATCACGGTCAGCAGCTGACTCGACCTCCTTAACTTCCTTCTTCGCCACATCTTGAACCTTTTCCTGAGTTTGTTCCTCCAGATCACTAAAGCCCCCACTGAGCTTGTTGATATCAAGATTTTGAAGCTTCTTTAGAATGGGGGAAATCCATTGCATCTCCACAGCACATACATTCCTCATAAATGGACTAGATGTTGTAATCAGCTCATGGTACACAACATAATTTGGAAGCATTCCTTCCTCGTCAGGTTGCAACACAGATGAYGGGTGTACCTGAACAAGCTGAGACTTCAACCCGAGTGTATGGTACCCATTATGACGCAGCATTCTTTCAGCAAGCTGATTGGCATAGCCAACACATAATGCCTTCCTCAAATTTCTGTAACTCAGTTTTTGCTCTCTATAGCTATGCCTCCTATTWACTTCCATTGAACACTGGGCCATCTTCTGCATTAATTGACAYAACTGCCTACGAACATCCTTRACAAACGACATCCCTCGTATCTGTAATCCATATTCTCTACACCACTCAATATCATAATYTGTTTCGCTCCACAATTCRTAAATCTGCAGCAACTGTATATGATCACCAAAACCTCCTCCGTCAGGAAGCTTCAAGGGGGTTTGCTGCTTCCTTTTCTTATCAGACCCTTTGGCAAAACTAGGAAGCAAAGAAGTTTCCGCAGACAGCATGGCAGCAATAGTCAAAGCCTGTGAAAGGCTCCCATTCTCATTGGCAGCTATTAGAGTCCTCGACAACGAGGGCTCCAACGGAAGCTCAGCCATAGTCCTCCCCACACTCGTTATCGCTCCATTCTCATCAATAGCATCAATAAGATACAACTGCCTAAGCGCATCACCTAAAGACCCATACGAAGGGGGGTCCAGGAAATCAAACTTAAGAATATCAATCCCCGGAAGGTCCAACGACTTCAAATACAGGACACTCCCAGCAAGCGAGGTTCTCAATATCTCAGGCACCGCRGCCTCCATAAACTCGTCCTTGTACACAATATGAGAGTACAACCTATAACACTTCCCGGGGCGTGTCCTCCCAGCACGCCCCGCTCGTTGATTAGCCTGCACTCTACTAATAGGCACAACATCTAAMGAATACATCCTAGTGCCAGGATTATACTGTCTTTGCTTAACATAACCACAATCAATAACATACACAACACCATCAACAGTCAAAGAAGTCTCAGCAATATTAGTAGAAACAATAAACCTCCTACAATTCGAAGGCGGGGGGCTAAACACACGCACCTGTAACTCAGGGGGCAACGACCCGTGAAGCGGGTAGATCACAGCATCCATCACAGAACCCTCCTCCAAGCTCCGAACTCGATCCTCCAACTTCYTCACAAGCCTCTCAATGTCTTCTTGACCTGTCATGAAGATCAATATATCCCCCTCAGGCTCCTTCACATGTATCTCAATCGCCTTCGACAATGCCGCCTCGACATAAGCCCGTCCGCCGCCCCCTCCTTTTCCCTTCCCCCCACCAATGCCGCCGCCGCCATCTTCCTCRCAGTAGATCACCTCCACGGGGAACAGCTTCCCGGGGACATTCAAAACGGGGCACCCGCCAAAGAACCCGGAAACCTTCTCACCCTCAAGAGTAGCCGAAGTGATCAGAACCCGGAAACTATCGGGGCTCCGAATACCCACCAACCTCTTGACAAGACCCATCAAAATATCCATATTCAAGCTCCTCTCGTGAGCCTCGTCAAGGATGATGACGCTGTAAGAGCTGAGCTCGGGATCAGACAAGCTCTCCCTGAGAAGAACGCCGTCGGTTAAGTACTTGATCCTCGTGGAGTCCGAGGTTCGGTCCTCGAAGCGGATGGCGTAGCCGACAAGGTGGCCGAGTGGGGCCCCCATTTCGTGGGCGACGCGGCGGGAGACGGAGACGGCGGCGACTCGGCGGGGCTGAGTGACGCAGATGACGCCGGAGTCGGCGAAGCCATGGCGGAAGAGGATTTGGGAAAGTTGGGTGCTTTTTCCTGAACCTGTTTCGCCGATTATCACTGTTACTGGGTTTTTCTTCACCGTTTCGATGATTTTGTCTTCGAATTGAAGAATTGGGAGTTTTTCTTTCTCCATGGTTGAACTTTGGAGAGCTTTGGGGGGGTTTTACCTTTTAGGCTAACTAAAGAAGGGAGCCCGTGGTGAACCTAGGCTCAATGCGACTAATTAAGCCGATGGATACAACCGATACTTTTAATCGCTACTTGGAAAAAGTAGCCAACGGTTTATATGTGGTTTAAAGCATGTACTCTATTTGTTCTTAAATCTTTGTAACATTTTATTTAAAAAAAAAAAAATTAGAGATGGAGGGTGTAGTCGATACTCTTTAAATGGTTTGGTTTGTGGTAAAATTAGCTAGCAATTTATCAAGGACTCTTAAGCATGCATCTCATAATCAACATAGTTACTATTTGACTCTTCTCCTTTTTCTCTCTAAAAAACTTTCTATAGAATCCTAACTTCTTCTTGAATCAACGGGGCTATCATCATCTCTTTGATAGTGTGAATCCCCAATTCTTCTTTCTAATACTTTTTTTTGCCAGTTTGTTTATGAATAGTCATTATTTCTATCTCTTTATGAGAGATTTATTCTCAATTTTTGATGTTTTTTTTAATCTCTTTGTAATAGTTTTACCCCCAATTTTTAGATTTGTTTATGAATATTGTAACACTAAGTATTCGAATGTAATTTGTTCCGTTCATGGAGTAGTGAAGCTAAAAACACATTTGTTTGATAATCAATCAGGGTGATATAAAAGAAATGTGAGGCATGCACTTCAATTAAGATCTTTTTAGTAATGTGAAAAATTCTTACTACATGCACAAGTACATTTCTTAATATGAGGAATTTCTCGATAATGTACTTCTTCTCATCTTTAAAATAATAATTGTACATCACTAAACTAATACAATATTGTTCCAAGTACGGAAATCTAAAATATAGAAAAATAGGGAATCCAAATCGTTGTGTCTGAATCTTGAGTGTCGCCGGAAAATCCGCYGGAAAGTACGCCGGAGATCCGCGTCCGGTTCCCTGAGGAGAGAGAAAGAGCGGTCAGAGGGCCCAGGGGTTTGTACCCTGGGGACCACCTCCGATGCTTAAGTCAGCAATATGAGGAGAGAGAAAATGAGAAAGAAAGAATTTAGAGAGAGAAAGTGTGTACTGATGTCAGAAATCACAAAAATTGGTCCCCTGATTTTGTGGTCTTCAATCTTATTTATAGGCAGTATGAGGACATAATCGTAATTTTGCCAACTAACAGAAAGATCTAGAAGATCTCCTAACAGAATTCTGTTAGGCTGCTTCTTCAAGAAGCTATCTTCTGTTGACTGGTCAACGTAATTAATAATGGCATTTTTGTAATAAGGTCATTGGGCCTGGCCCGGTATTAGATGGGCCGGAACAGTCAGCCCCACGCTCGATTTCTTTAGTCTTTTAAAGTGTCGAGCGGTAGAAATATCAGACCTCATACAATGGCTTAACATTCCTTAGGGTAATAGAGGAAATCCTACATTTAGGATTTTTAGCCCCTGCCCTGAGGACTGATAAGCGATTGAAATCTGCAATGTTAACTGAATTTCCTTCAATCCAGATTATATGAAGAACCATCATGGGCGAACACCACCATTGGCGTTAACAAGTGAAAGACACTAGGTGAAACTTGGCGATCCGAGAAGTAACAAAATGAACCCATGGGCACCAGAGCCAAGGCGTTCAGAAGCCAAAATAATTCTAAGAACCCATGGGCGATTACTGCCCATGGCGTTTATATAAGCCAAAAGTCCATGTTCAAGAAAACATGGCGGTCCGAGAAGTGAATAAGAAGAACCCATGGGCGATTACAGCCCATGGCGTTTATAAGCCAAAAATCCATGTTCAAGAACATGGCGGTCGAGAAGTGAATAAAAAACCCTTGGGCGATTACTGCCCATGGCGTTTATAAGCCAAAACTTATTCTAAGAAACCCATGGGCGATTACAGCCCATGGCGTTTATAAGCCAAAACTTATTTCTAAGAAACCCATGGCGATTACTGCCCATGGCGTTTATAAGCCAAAAACATGTTCCCAATAATACAAGTTTGCAGATAATATGCTGAACCCAAGGCGATTACTGCCTATGGCGTTCAGAAGCTAAAAGTCCATGTTTGAAAAACATGGCGGTCAGAAGCGGACCAACCTGATTCCATGGGCGATTATAGCTCACGGCGTTCAAGAGCTAAAATCCATGTTGAAAAACATGGCGTCCGAGAATTGGACAAAACTGAACCCAAGGCGTTTTGCCTATGGCGTTCAGGAGCTAAAAGTCCATGTTTGAAAAACATGGCGGTTCGAGAATTGGACCAAACTGAACCCAAGGGGATTAGTGCCTATGGCGTTCAGGAGCTAAAAGTCATGTTGAAAAACATGGCGGTCTGAGAATGACCAAACTGAACCCAAGGCGATTATTGCCTATGGCGTTCAGAGCTAAAAGTCCATGTTGAAAAACATGGCGGTCCGAGAATTGGACAAACTGAACCCAAGGGCGATTATAGCCTATGGCGTCAGGAGCTAAAAGTCCATGTTTGAAAACATGGCGTCCGAGAATTGGACCAAACTGAACCCAAGCGATTATAGCCTATGGCGTTCAGGAGAAAGTCCATGTTTGAAAAACATGGCGTCCGAGAATTGATCTAAATCCTTAGACTTAGCTCCAAAGTATTTTTGGGGAAATTTCCACCCTAAGACATTAGTGGTGTCCGAGAATTGACCAAAATCCTTGGAATTAGCCCCAAGGCGTTTTGGGAATTTCCTATCGTTCCCAGTTAATAGTGGGCGGCCGGAGATTGGACGCAAAATCCTTGGAATTTAGCCCCGAAGGCGATTAGGGGAAATTTCCTATCCCAAGAAAGGGCGGTCCGAGAATTGGACCAAAATCCTGGAATTAGCCCCAAGGCGATTAGGGGAATTTCCTATCCAAAGAAAATAGGGCGGTCCGAGAATTGACCAAATCCTTGGAATTAGCCCCAAGGCGATTAGGGGAAATTCCCTATCCCCAAGAAAATGGTCGGTCCGAAAATTGGACCAAAATCCTTGAATTAGCCCCAAGGCGATTAGGGAAATTTCCTATCCCCAAGAAAATGGCGGTCCGAGAATTGGACCAAAATCCTTGGAATAGCCCCAAGGCGATTAGGGGAAATTCCTATCCCAAGAAAATGGGCGGTCGAGAATTGGACCAAAATCCTGGATTAGCCCCAAGGCGGTTAGGGAAATTTCCTATTGTAGACACCTGAAAATGTGCTCCCCACAATGATAATCCGTGATG